>JAJMAH010000054.1:0-130394 GCA_030564925.1 Geotrichum aggregatum | reverse complement strand
TCCACGGCAGAAAATTCACCTCATATCAAAAACGCGTCAATAGTTGTGAGCTTGTTATTACTGGATACTAGACGGTGCCAAACAGCTGTTTTCACTGTTTTTGGTGGCATTAGTTGTTTCGTTGGCGCCTGACATGCTCTTGAAAATGGGCTCAAAATTTTCTCATTTTTAGACGCCAATAACTCACCAGTTACACGCTCTAGAGACTTGCAATTACACGAAGCACTGAAGCGTGACGAGCTCCTTTAATGGCAATTTATATTACAGCGGTGGCATTATCACGAAGATGTTCGTTTACTATGGAGAAACCCTGCTGTGATTTTTTGAGATCGTCTCTAACGCCACCATATCGAAGTTTTACGACCTGCGACTACTTGCAAGCGATTTTGGCAAGTAGTACCTTTCTTTTTCAACTCTTTTCGCAGAGATCGCATGAAAAACTTTTGCACATTATGTGACGACCGCAAAGATATCACCAAAATTCCAAAACGAGTTTATACATCTGCGCTTGTTTTCATTCGACACTAGACAATGCCGAACGGCTGCTTTCGTTGTTTTCGCAAGTCTCAGTTGCTTTGTTGGCGCCAGATATGCTCTTGAAAATGGTCTCAAGATTTTCTTATTTCCAGGCGCAAATAACTCGTCAATTACACGCTCTAGAAGACCTGCAATCACACGAAAAGTTGCAGCGCGTCAAGGTCTGTCATTGGTATCTAGAATCATAGCGGTGGCATGTAAACGAAGAAAGTTGTCTGCTGTGGTTCAATACTAATTTGCTTTACATTATATGGAAGTGGCAAGAGTCATCTTAACAAACTGAGCTGGTTTATATTGTATAAAGCAAGCTTCCATAAATTATACACAGTCATGTAGTCATCCGTCCCCATTAGGTGCTGCCATAAAACTAGACGCATAATATATAAGAGGCCGGATACCGCATGCTGGGCATTTTCAAGATCCATATGAGCATAATGGACACCAAAAATTGTATATAGCATTGGGGCATGCACCTTGGCAGTCTGAAGAATCATACAAGCCCACGTTTGGTGCATTGATATCAAAGCATCGCTGAATAGTGTGCCCTCATATTCCCAGAGCTTGAGTATGCTATAGAAAACGTCCCGAAGTATAACATCGCAGCTTTCGTTGGGAAGTTTGTAAAGTCTTTCTCCAAATTAGTAGGCTAGAACGTTGCGAGAGTAGACAAGGGAATGAAGATATTTGTACACCGTTTCCAACACGGGAAGGTGCTGTTGCTGCTTCCAAGCAAACTGCGATACTTCTCCCACGGCAAGAGCAGCTTTTACCCCAAGAGGTGATTCTCCATGATGCAAGTGGTAAGTGCAATTTTTGAACATCAATAGGTTGATATTGGCGATGCCGTTCACGTATCTTTCTACACTGTCCATATTGGCAAGCCTGTCAAAAGGCTCGATAGTTGCTTTCCAGATCCCGGCACCTTTTGTGTCAGCCGTCCAAACTTGAAGTGCTTCTTGGATGCTAGCGAAATATAGGCTTTCAAAAAGTCGATTTTGGAAAGCAAGACTGCCATTTGTTCTGCTGGGCTACCTTTCCACTCAGCCAGTTTGGAACAATCTTTTATGCAGAATCGGCCAAAATGTGACGGGTTCGCTTTACGTAGCAGTTTTTTAACGTACATACCCTCTTTCATTCAGGGAGGTTATTTCGGGATGTGATTGAGAATTTTTCTATTCAGCGGTAGGCTGGAGCCTTATCTTTTTCACATTCATGGTTGTCGCTTCAAGAAGGGATTGCGGTCGCAAGCATGCAGGTGTATACTGAGAAGGAGACTCGTCGTCGTCATCAATGGTGTTTTCGGGATCTGGTTGAGGCTGTGGTTGATAATTAAATTTCCTCCAATCGTTACGATATGGGCGTTGGAAATCGACATTTGCCAAGAATCCGGCCCGTAGTGTGCATGTTGGCTCCATGACTTTGGAATTGAAACTGCGCCGCAAGTTTCGTCTATGCCTTTTGAGTGTCTCAAGCCTTGGATAGGGTGATAAGTGTTTTCGAGTACTGTGTTGAGATCTTCCAACGTTGAGTCCAGGCTGGATAGTTCTATGCTTGAGCAATACTCGCAACCCGCTTGATGGTCTTCAAACTGGCCAGCAGAGATGATCTTCTGCTTGCCTATGCACACAAGAACTCTATGCCGATTCGTAGACCAGTTTGTCTCTTTGCGTGCCAAAAACCTTTACTTGAGTGTAGTCGACGCATTCAGCATGGGACGCATTGACGAGGTGTTTTCGGTATCCGCTTGAATCTCCCGACTTGTCAATACAATATAGCGTGGTACTGGAGCAACCTAAGACTGGATACATGTACCTGTTTTGTCCATCTACCATAGTGATTATAGGATGGAAGATACGAGTGTCCGAGTATCCCGGAGGCCGTTTTTCGACAGGAATGTTTTGGATTTTCCATCTCTTTTTGCGCATTTCTACAACGTGTTAGTACGAGCTGTAAGAGATAAGAATATTGTGGTATGGCGAGGACTCACACGTGAATCCAAGGTGAAAGAGAGAATACATACCGAAATGAATGCGACACGAAAAGAATTTAAGTGTAGGCCAGAAAGGAGCAGATAAAAAAAATTAGGTTGTGCTTGATTATTGGCCCAGGTCATAGGCAAGATTGTGGGCAACAAGTAAGCCCTGCAAGTAGTACAGAGATAGTTTGGAACATCATTGACAATGCTTCAACGCGGTATTCACTGTTGTGCTTATTGTTGCCTGTGATACTTGTGTTTCTACAAATGCCTAGCTGGCCCGGGGCCGCTGGTCTAACAGCTATGGAAAATTGCGCTACATCCATATCTTTTTCTGCGCAAAGGCGCTCCAGATGTGCTAAATGCAATTGTTAACACTCATTTTTTGAAAGCAAGGCTAAGAGCCAAATGTTCTGTCTGAAGTCGCAGCTTCCGGGAGCTGACTGAATTCGAACACCTATCCAATGTGTTCATCGATTTTAGGCTGTTTAACGACGCAAAGCAATAAGATACACCTCAGCTCTTCGGGGTCTTTAGAATAGTTGAAGATGTCTCGCACAAGGCTGCTTCGAAACAGGTACTATTTGCAAAATTTATAATGTAATCTTGCCAGCGTCCATCCCTCCAAAAAAGGGAATGCTTGGGGGTGACTTATCTTTCCACCAGTGATTTCTAATGGGCCAACGCAGCCAAACCGGACAGGCTCCCGTTGCGAATTGATCCCTGTGTGAGAAACGGCGAACGACAAAAATTCAACTAGTGTCATCTAGTGGCCTTTGGTAAGTTGACGTAGAACGCGCTCGTCTGCAATGCGATCTGATACATACACTGGCCTGGTGGTCCGGCCTGGAATAAGAGCATTCGTAATAGGTAGACTAACGACTAGAGCTATCGAGTTAGTTCTCCGGCCTTGGCCCTATATGTTGTAGTGCTCATACTGTTTACATTTGTGTTTTACTTCTTGGTTGACATGCTGGAACTCTTAGGGCTGCCAGTAAATTCTAATTTGTCCCGCACAAGTGGGATGCTTGGCAGTCATAGAGAGGAGATAGTTGGTGGCCTGGTAGCTTCTAAATGAAAACAGCTCTGAAAACCTCGTAGTGCCCTGCAGGTTTTCAGATGGGACAGTAACGAAGGATACGCGATATAACATGTGCTATCGTATAGAACTCAGACAGCAAAGATTGGTCCACATCTTTCACGAATAATTTGTAAGAGGACCAGGTAATTCGGCTTTTGACTTTTGATATTTGGCATGAGCCACCAAAGAAGCATTTTGACGGTATTTGCTCTATTCTCTCACTGTCCAAACCCAAGTGAAGAATAGCAAAAATATTAACTTTGCTTTAGTTATTACACTATCTCACCGACTGTTAAGCCCAGTATCATTTCCTGGAACTGCATTCTTTAAGGCGGTTCAATGGATGTAAGACTACTGTTCATGAGAACTAACGAAGACCAGAAATCAAACTTACGCTTTCACGCCGCATGCTATAATTCCGCCACGCACGGCTGAAGTATTTGCGGGGGAAGTGCCCTGATTCCTCGTCGCTTCAAAATCAGCAAAAACCATTCGAGAGAGAGTTGAAGCCAGCCAGAAGCTAGTCACCCAAACATAATCGTGTATCTCTTCTTTTCAACGGATATTTACAGAAGTGAATCGCGGAGGTTGTGGCTTCAGGACCGACGAGGCGGACACCATACTCGGTTCGTGTTTTCCCTCCCAAAATTCCTCTCCTCCACATCTTTTTCACCAACCTCTACTCTTTTTGCCATCTCCATACGCGCTAAATCCTGTCTCAATGGCCTCACAAAGATCTGCCACCGATCCCCAACCATCACCAGAATTGTTATCAGCAGATTCAGAGTCCACGGGTTCCGTACAGCCTACCTCTGATCTCCCCACACCAAAGCGAGGGTCCAAGCGAAAGCGGCCAAAAAAAATCGAGCCTTTACCTCCGATTGCAGACGATGAAGAAACGCCAGCAAAGCGGAAGCGCATGTCAGTAGCCTGCGTGGGATGCCGGGCACGAAAAATCAAATGTGACGGACGCAAGCCTAAGTGTCTCAATTGCGAACTGTACCACGACGAATGCACGTTTGTCTTTCACAACGACAAAAGAAAGCCATATCCTAAAGAGTACATTGAAGCTCTCAACAGTAGAATTAACGTACTTGAAAGTCTTTTGGCAAAAGCCAACATTGATTTCACCGAAAATTCTGTTTTGGCAGACCCAAAACCTCAATCAACTTCGGCTCTGCCAAAAAGGTCATCAGATGAATACATCGACAGATTAACAGACCGGGTTGGGCAACTAAGCATGACGAACATCGGCCTACGGTATTTTGGACCTACTTCAAATCTCCATTTGCTGTCTTCTATAATCTGGACTCGACGCCCAAACAGCAACATTGAATTTAAGGGCAGAGCTGCAATAGAAGCGGCAGGGCTTTCGTATGAAGTCAACCATGCCAAAAGAGATCATCTTCTGAACCTGTACTGGACATGGCATCACCCCTTTGTTGTTATAACCAAGAAAAAGCTTTTTCTTCGTGACATGGAACTATATGACAATGGCCGGGCCAGTCAAGCCAAGTATTATTCGCCTCTTTTGCTAAATGCCATGATGGCTTGTGCCTCACTTCTTGATGATGACCATTCCGATCACGAAGTTTATCATCTAAAAGCAAGAATCCTGATTGACATTGAAGTGGAGGAACCAAGAATAACCACAGTGCAGGCCTCCGCATTACTAGGGATATTTGAAGGCCTTTGTGATAGAGACACGCGTGGATGGATATACACAGGCATATCATTGAGCATGGCCGTTGATCTTGGGTATCACATAAATTCAGACGACTGGGTCGAAAAGAACATTATCTCAGCAGAAGAAGCCGATATGAGAAAGATTACCTTTTGGGGTTGTTTTATATATGACCGTCTATGGTCAATCTACATGGGTAGGCCTTCCTCTATAAGAATTGCAGACGTAGCTCTACCTAGGCCAAGCAAACTCGAATGTGATGAAGAGGAAGAAATGCAGGCCTGGGTTCCATACGTCTCGCCTTCAACAGCGTTACCTTCCATTTGGACAGAATACACTGCTCCAGCTCGACTGAATACCACCAGAATCCATCTTGTGGGCCTTGTAGAAATGCTTGCCACAATTCACGAAACTATGTACTGCGGTACTGAAGGCCTTGATCCAGACCTTTATTCTTTTGCGTCGAAAATGCACGTCCGCCTGACAACTTGGTACACTACATTACCTTCTCCACTGCTGTGCTCACAGAACTCCCAGAAGCCCGTCGTTCCTCATATTGTCACTCTCCACTTACAATATCACACAGCACTCATCCTCCTCCATCGTCCGTTTATGAAAACGAATGGCACAAATGTGATGCCCAATCATGCAAAAGATATATGCCGAGCAGCAGCCACTACTATTACAACTCTATTGGAAAAATACCGAGCATCCTGGTACTCGATGCGCAGAATTGGCGCCATATCTGTTCACATTATATTTACCGCAGCCACTATACATTTGCTCAACGCATGGGACGACATTGGTACATACAAATCCAACGCCACACAGGGACTGAACGTTTGCTGCCTTGCTTTATCCGAGCTGGGTGCTGCTTATGAGACAGCTAAAAGAACGCTTGCTGTACTTACATGTCTCCTGAACAGAGGTCGCAAGGATACTCAGCAAATAGTCGGCCAGCCCAAACCAACCGGTGAATCAGTGCAAAGGCTGGCTTTCACACAATCATCCCACACAACAGAAACAAAGTGGAAGCCTGAAATCCAGCGTACTAGGCCATTTAGATCAGCTCTCAATTCGCCTACACCAGATAGCATGGTCCTCTCTCTAAAATTTCCTAGTAACAATGACCTTGCGCCTTTCTTATGGGACAGCCCAAGAAGCCCACTAGTTGCTCCAAAAAGCGAGGAGGAGGTTTCTCCGCCTCTGGAAGACAAAACAAATCACATTTATGATCGATTAATTCAAACCACCGCTGCCCCACTTCCAAGTGTCCACAATCTTGATCATTTGTTTGAGGACGTCCAGATTCCAGACTGGAATGGTTGTCTCAAGTAAGTCGGAAGTTTTCCATAAAATCTATTTAAAAATGCACAAAAACTATATTCATGCTACTCTGTACATGCTGCAAAAAGCTCTCGCGCTCTTTGACCCAGCTTCGGCTTGAAAGGGCAAGGCATAGATTTCCTTCGCGCGTCACTTGCACATCTTGAACTACGTCTTGTTTGTAAACCTCATTGATCTTGGTCTTTATTCCGCTCAGGTATTCTTGGTTGCGCTTTGCAGCTCCCTTCTCCATTGTCATCACCACGGTATAACGGTTGCGAGCAACAGGCTCCATTCTGATTTTAGGTAAAAGTCCTGTTGTGTAGGAACTCTCTATTAGAGGGCACATGCCGTAGTTCATGACGGCAAATTCTTGCGCTCGAATTTTTATCGTGTGTATATAAGCGTTTGCTAGGGCGTTCAGCAAGGCAACGTCTATGCCATCTACTGCACTTGTTTTCATAATATAGGATTTAGCTCGCTCTATATAGTCGGAGGCGGTTTCCCAAATGTCTTTCAGCAATTCATCATCTCGTAATAATGCTCGTAGCGGTTTTGATTTGAAAATCGCTACTCGTATGTGATTTCGTACACCCTGAATATGTGCCTGTATGAGTTGAGAATTCATGGGTATCAACCCTCCACGCACAATCTCGCGATTTAGAGACTCCGCTAAAAACGGATACAGGTGGCCAGCAGCTTTATGTTGGTTTATGCTGCCACGCAATATCAGATCATCCGTGGGTCGATTGCGTGGTATATTTTTTAGGAAATTCACGGGAAACGTGCTCCTGATAGTAGAACGTTCCTTTCTGGCTTTGCCTGCATATTTCGCATGGGTTGAGGAATGCTTGTAGTGCTCCATAATGTTGCTTGTAAGATCTTGTTCCTGCTTAATATGGAACTGAATGTCCTTGCTAAGGTCCCTAACACGAAGGCGGTGCTCTTTCATCTGCTTGGCTTTTGATTTCAGGATTTCGTGCATTTCCATGAGCTGGCACTTTTGCGCCTCTTGCAGTGTGAATATTTTCTGAATGCGCTCTGCTAGAGCCTGAGGGTCGAGATCAATGTGCTCAGATAGCACTTCAGAGGTTTCATCAAGCTCAGCAGGTTCACTTGGCTCGTCAAGCTCGGTGCGTGGCTCGGCCGGTACTTCAGCCGGCACGGTTGCATGTACTGTGGGCTCAGACTTTGGCTTAGCTTTAACCTTTGGCTTGTACTTTTTCGCTCTTCTGTGAACCATGTTGATGAAGGCCTAGGTAGGGCCATGCGCGTTTCTAAATATTAATGGGTTGGGGTTGATTTAATAGTCACTTCCATCGACTTAGACACTTTCTCTCAGTAAACATTCTCCGTATTCAAGTCATATCGCAGCTCAATGGATTTCAAACGCCCTGAAACTGTCCTTGCGCTGGACAACATTCGCGCAGCGCTCATCCGTATGGAAGACACTATCCTTTTTGATTTGATTGAACGTGCCCAGTTCTATTCGTCTCCGAGCATATACGACAACAACAAGCTGGCTGTTCCTGGATCCAACATGTCATTACTAGATTTTCTTTTGGCTGAGAGCGAGAAGCTTCATGGTAGGTTGCGCGGAAAATTCGGTTTGATTAACTAACAGTTTAGGTTTGGTTCGCAGATACCAGGCTCCAGATGAGCTCGCGTTCTTTCCTGACTTAATTCCTGTGCCAATCCTGCCCTTGATGGAATACCCCAAGGTTCTCGCGTTTTACGAGGCCGAGATCAACGTCAATGCTCTAATTAAAGAGGCCTATATCAAAGAGATTGTCCCTCTGGTATCTGCAGGAGATCTCGACCAGTCTGAAAACTTTGGATCTTGTGCTATTTGTGACATTGAAGTTCTTCAGGCTCTCTCTCGCCGAATTCACTTTGGCAAATTTGTTGCCGAGGCCAAGTTCCAGAGCGAGAGGGAAAGATTCACGAAGCTTATCATTGCTCAAGACGCCCAGGGCATTGACGAGGCTATCACAAACTCTGCCGTTGAAGCCAAGGTCCTTGATAGACTGGAGACAAAAGCTGATACATATGGAGTTGATCCTACACTGCGGTGGAGCGAGAGATCTCAGGGCAAGATCACTCCTTCAGTTGCCAGAAAAATTTATGAAAACTGGGTCATTCCATTGACAAAAAGAGTCGAGGTTGACTACCTTCTTAGACGTCTTGAAGATGAGAGTTAAAAGTTCTATATATTAACCGAGATAGCGAATAACTAGCTCGAAAGTGTAAAATGTGCAGGCATTAACCGGTGCGGCACGCAGGATTGTGGGTGTAAAACCTCTGAAGAAACCCTTGATTCCATTTGACCTGTAAATTTGCTTGAAACAGTCAAGCGTGCCCTTGTACTGCTGCTCTTTGGGATTGAGACTATCGGTCTGCAGTTTGGATTTGACAACGTCTATAGGATAAGATGTAAACCACATTGCATACCCGGCGCCTGCTCCATATAAGCAAAGCCTCCACCCTGGAATGTCTTTTCGCTCAATCTTGTTCTTCTGAATGTCACGATCTACCAAAGCTTCAAATGCAAGAAAGTATGCACCCATACCATGGCCCTCGCGAATCAAGGTAGGGACTATTCCTCTAAAAACTCCCTTGATGCCTGATCCCGCATGCATCTTTTTGACGGCATCTATGGGACCATTAAATTGTTTGTTGTTGCCAGTCTGAGTTTGGAGACGAATTCTAACATGTTCGATAGGTGAGGCTAGCACGCTGTTAGCGATACCGGCAGCAGCTCCAGATAGGTAGAACTGAGAGTGAGAGAGTCGTGTATCCTTGAGACCCCCGTTTGCGCTAATAAAGTACCGCTTCATGAACTCATTAACACCGAATTGGATCGAAACTGAAAAATTAATAGTCTTGTGCAAAGCGCTTGGAATTACTTACCACATGCACCAACTCCGACAAGTGGGGTCAAGGATCCTTTGTAGAAGCCCGCAAAGCCCTCGTTTTTAAGAAGCTTCTTGACAACGTCTACTGTGCCAGTGTATGTACCCTCGGGTGCACTTTGGAGACGAACTTTGGTCGTATCAAAGGGTTGACCAGAAAGGACCTGAGCTATTCAAAGTTAGCACGGCTAAAGCTTAGGCCCCAGAAGGTTTCGCACTCACCGATACCACCACAGGTGCCGGCAAAGACATCTTTGAAGACACGCAAAGAGTCGCTCTGGGGGTCAGCTTCTACTAAATGTGGGTCAATGTCCGCCATCACAAGGTATATTGAAGATGTTGAAGAGTCGAAGGCCTTCTCGCTTTTTCACTATTTTTCACCCAAAGTCCAGGTCTAGTTTTCTTGCTCCCATTAGGCATTCCCTAACCCTAATCTATGTTTCCCTGGGAACGGGTTTTCGCATAAGATTTTGTACAACTGCAACAACAACTGTGCACTTATGCATCATCGTCTGTCTCATCTATTCTGCCGAGAGCCCGATGTGAACAACTCCATCTTCATCTCCAACGAATTCATAATAGAGAAAGCATGCCGCAGCTGAATGACAACACATTAACTGCTGGTCCGTCGTCGTATTCGAAGACTGGTAAGGCTCTAAAGGACACTTCAGATCAGTCAAGGCAGGACGTATCAGTAATTCCCCCACCTCCAGGCCTTATTGAATCTCGATACAGCACTTTTCTCGACAAACGAATAGTACCGCATTATACATCTTCATTTCTACGGCCAGGCTCATGTTTCATGGGCACGCAGCAGTCTGGCCGGTCTACCTACGAGGTGAACGTTGAACTCAAGTACGTCGATATGGACCAGTCTTTTCTATGCGGCTATCTTCGCATTCAGGGCCTAACAGAAGACCACCCCATGCTGACTACCTACTTCGAAGGAGAAATGGTCGGCCCCAAGTACAGTTTTTACACGCGGCGGGCGGAATGGAGCACAAACGACCAGAACGACGTCAGTCATTGGAGCAGGTTCATCCCGTGGCGAACGATATCAGCAGAAGCACGCAGCAAAGACTACATACATGAGGACTTTGCGCAAAAGAAGCATATATTTATGCGGTGGAAAGAGCGTTTCTTGGTGCCTGACTGGAAAGTGCAAGACTTGCAAGGAGCCTCGTATGCTGGGTTTTACTATATATGCTTTGATCAAGTATCTGGTGAAATCAGTGGGTTCTACTTCCACAACAAGTCAGACCGGTTCCAGCAATTGGCTTTAAGTCATGTTGCAGACTCAGGTGCCTGGCCTACTTATGAGTTTAGATGATTTAGTTTTTGTTTGCAATTTATTTATACAGTTCAAAGAGGTGTGTAATGAGGACTATTTGAGGGTTCAGGCGAGGAAAATTCTTCGATCGAAGAGCTTTCTATTCGATCTAGCAACGCCGGCGTTTCTTCCTGTTCTGTACAGCGCGTTCTTTCCAGCTCGTCTTGAATACGTCTGTAAGTAGACTCGCCTTCAACAGCACGCTCTTCTTGACCCTCTTGTTGAGGAAGGTATTCGTTCAAAGGTTTAGGAAACATGCTTATATTTCGTGATTCGTAAGAGGGCTGGAAAGGGTCAGGATCATTCGGGCTACTCTGCATGGTTTCCTGAACTGGTTCCAACTGCCTGAACTGATCCCAAACTTGACCAGGAGATAATGGCAATTCGGGAAATAGTTGAACATAGTCAAAAGCAAACTCATCGTGTTCTGCCAAGTCAATCCCTAAATCTTCCTCTTCTTCTGAGATTCGTAATTGAAGGCCCGGAATTCTATCCACGATGAACAGAATAATGATGGTCATCACAAACGTATAACATGCAGCAGACACTGTGCATGCTAGCTGATAGCCAAGTTGTATATAGTGGTGGTCTAGCCAACCGCCAGAGATATCAGTAAGCCCGTCCAAAGCTGCTATGGTTTTGCTTGCAAAAACTCCCGTAAGGATATTACCGACTATAGCACCGACTCCATGTACAGCAAAGACGTCGAGCCCATCATCAATGGCAAAAAAGAACTTGAGCTTTGTAGCCAGATTTGCAAACAATCCCCCTAGCAATCCAAAAATAAGCGCACTCCAAGCCGGCACAAATCCAGCACCAGGTGTGATGGCTACAAGGCCTGAAATTACGCCAGAGCAAAACCCAACCACCGACCATTTTTTGCCGATTCGGTAGTCCAAAGTGGCCCAGGCAAATCCACCCGTCGCAGCGGCCAGCTGGGTATTCAAAAGAGCTTGAACTGCCCGCTGCGTCGGAGCCAAACTCGTGCCTGTGTTGAAACCAAACCAGCCAACCCATAGCAAAAACGTGCCAATGACTACAAAAAGTGTGCTGTGTGGTTTGTTTTCAACATTGTCGCGGCGTCTACCAACCATAAAGCAGTACCCTAGCGCAGCAAACCCTGCGCACACATGCACAGGCGTTCCGCCCGCATAATCCAAATAGCCAAGTTTGTTGGCCCAACCGCGCGAGTTCCAGGTCCAGTATGCGATAGGATCATACACAGCTGTAGACCACGTAAAGATGAAAATAACAGTAGGTACAATGCGAGCACGATCTGCTATAGATCCTAAAAGAAGGGCGCACGTAAGGCATGCCAGCATGCCCTGGAAAAGCGCATTGCTGAGCAAGGAAACCATTCCATTGTCGAGCGTGCTATTAAACATGTTGGAATAACCAGCGTACCTCAAATTGCCTATAAATGCTGACCCGTCGCGACCAAACGCAAGAGAGTAGCCCTATATAGTCAGCAATTGCAAACAACCTAACAGACAACGTACCCAAATAAACCACTGAATTTGAACTACGGCGACAGCTACCAGGGACAGAACAGACTGTGTTAAGGCTGATTTGCGCTTTGACAAACCTGAGTAAAAAAGCCCAGCTCCCTGGATCATTAGAAAAATTGAGAACGCAGCCCAAATCAAAAAGGTTACAGAGATAAGTTCGAGCACATTGCTGCGATCTAGCACGGAGTACTGTTCAGGCATATCAAGCGACGCAAATGCAAGAGGTCATTGTTATCGGGCTGATATGAACTTAGAAAGTCGTAAAAAGTTATTTTATGACAGCTTCTGCGTTATGTAATGATCGTTGAGCTAAAACTTCACCTGTCCCTAAAAGCCTTCCACTCATCCATAGTCTTGATTGCCCTTTGCCAGTTCGATGTCACGCTTTCCACCTGGTTTTGAAGCTCTTTAATCTCTTTGTCCTTGCGCTCCAATTCTGCAGCGGGCACCATCTCAGCAGAGTTGATATGCTCACTCAGCTTTTCCAGGCTCTGTGCGGTCTCATCTCCCAGCTGCGAGACCTTTATAGTCCGTCGAATTACTCTCGCAGAATTCACAATGAGCTCGTCCTTTCCCTCTAGGTCATATCCCAAAGATTCAATGTTATCCATCTCGTCCGCGCTGAGTTCAAGCTTGAGATCTTTGAAACCATATTGTAAAATGTTATCTAGCACCAGTCGCGTTTTGTACGCCAGCCCAAAAAGCATAGAATTTTCTTGCGCTAATGAACGCAGCGCAGGCAACAAGTCGTTGCTACTGGCTGCAACCGCTTGAGATGGCTGTCCTGACGAAAATGTGTTATGAGCGCGTGAAAACATTCCCGAGGCTCCTGTCAACGGCTTACTTCTTGCAGCTGGATCCTGTAGCCTCTGTTTTAGCCTTGACAATTGAACGTCGCGTTTGCGTAACTCGTTTGCAAACTGAGCCTTGCTTTGTTGTTGTAGAGACTTCATGCGCGCCATGTCTTCGCGCAATGTCTTATTGCTGCTTTCTAGTGTACGCTTGGTAGATTCCAGTGACCTATTAAGTTGGCTCATAGATGTGAGTTGGTTATCAAGGACATTGCATTTCGAAGCCAGCCTCTGAATATGTTGATCGCGTTCATCGAGGCTCTTTTGAGCTTGCCCTGCTCGGTTTACGAGCGAGGTTGTCGCTGTAGAGTCTGATTCAATTGTTTCCAGAAGGCTGTTGATCAAGTTGAGCATAAGACGATCGTTGGCAATGGCTGACTCAAACCTATCTTCGTCGCTGCCCTCAGTGCTGGCCATCTGCTGCGACCAAAGTCTCAGTGTTTCATGATTCTGAATATACCCTTTAGTTACTAGAATGTTGTTAATGTAAGAGCTTGCTGATTGTATATCATGGGGCACTTCTAGTGTCATTGTGTAAAATCGTGAGGTGTAGAAAAGTAAACAAAAAAAAAAGCTAAAATTTATGCTGTCATTATATATCTAGCAATTCTATACGAAGCCATCATTGTTCAACGCCGGACTCCCCTTGTTGCCTGGGCTTCGTGGACTATGATTTCCTGCGTTTGATGGCCCAGCCGTCCCGATATTTATTCCAGAGATGCTGGGGTTTGGGAGTAGATTTACGCTGCTATCCATTCCCGACGCGGGAATAAACGGAGAAGGGTGACTAAAAGTTTTAGTGGCAGGCGGTGAAGGAAGCACGGCCATTGCAGCTGGACCGAGCACTGCACTTAAAGGGGTTGTTGGAGGGGCGCTCAGCGCAAGCCCATTGTATCCATTTATATAGCTGGAGTCAGTATTAAGGTGAGCATGCTGTTGTTGTTGCATCAAATATTGCTGCTGCGAAAAGTTGTCTGCCATCATGACCTTATAGCTAGAGGCATCGATAAGCGGTGGCAGCTCTTTCGTTAGCTTTGTCAATGTCGTAAAGCTCTGGGTACCTTTCAGGTAAGGTAAATCGTTCATAGCGCTTTTCGTAGTTGACAAGATTGCAATGATGCCTTTGAGAAATGCATTCATGTCGTCCCAGAACTGTTTTCTGTCTGTCATATCCAATATAGCAAGCTTCCGAACATGCTCTAAACGGTCTTTGAGTTTTCGAGTTACGTCAACTGCCACGGAGCATTTGCTGGTCAAGTTTTTGACATGTGCCGCAACGCTGGCGTTCGGCATCCGAGAGTTGCCAGTATTGACTATGGTAGATTTACTGACAGCATCTGTGAGTTGTGCTAGCAACGACCGAGCAGCATTTGCAGCTGCTTCAAGGCCTTCATACAAAGATTTGTCTGCTTCCGTAAAGTCTTTTTCAAGTGTATAAGACGGAAATGAAGTAGTGACAGGCGATCCAGAAACACTGTTCATCGCTGGAAAAGGTGTTTCCTCGGAGCGCGAAGATGAGTTTGAGGCTTGTCTGGTGCCATGCTCAAAAACAGGCTCAGAATATTTCGCAGCCGTTTCTACACTGTCATTCAAAATGTTCCAGCTATTGAAAAGCTCATTGATGGATCCAAATGTGACAAGGATCATTGAGCGAATGAATTTAATGTCAATAACGGATGTGAAGCGGTATAGAAACTCACGACAAAATCTTGCCATTTGCTTGAAATTTGAAATAGAAGTCAAGCAACTATTGACAATCGCTTTGACAGCATGTTGTGATTGATCTTGCGAAACATCTTCTGCAGAGTTGAGGCGCAACTCTTCTTTTTCTAGTACGGAAACCAGCTGGTCATTGTAAGATTTTCCAGCATAGAGGAATTCCGTCATTTTAACAGTAATTATTTTATCGTTGCAAAGCCTACTACATCGTCGCATTGTGCTGTGGAATTCCATGAGTGCAAATAAGATATTTCGAGCAGCCAATATAACCCTCTTTTCAATATCCAGGTATGTGATTGATTTCAGTGACTTTGGTTTCATTTCTTCGTTGAGAGTCGAAAGGCGTCTGAAGTAGGCGCCTGAAGCAGACTCTTTTTCAGGGGATGTTGTAGCAGAAGCACTGTGGCTTCGTTCGCGTGCTAGCTTTTTTTGACGAGAACGTCCATTTGGCGTTGATGGCTGAAACTGCTGCGTTTGATCGTCACTTGCGGTACGGTCATGACTGGCCGATTCCATTATACTGTCGTGTGACAAACCTCGCATATGAACACGAAGAAGAGCTTTATCACTAGCACCGCGAGGGGGTGGTGTTGTTGGTGAGATACGGAGTGAATCCCGTGCAGTTTTAATAGAAGCTGTTTGATCTTCGCTTCCACGTTGCTTTTTGACAATAAACCCCATACGTTTAGCAGCCCGAGAAGACGGGACAGATTCACTGTTACTTCGAGACCTGTCAGTCATTTCTATACTGGAATCTTTGTAAGGCATTTCTGGAGTTTTGTCGCCATCTTTTGGAATATCATAAGCCTCGCTTAGCTTGATCCAGCTAGTCAGTGAAGTAATGTCTTTCAGTTCAGGCTGATTTTCAAAAATAGAGCCTTCCGTATCGGCGTCTGATTGCACAGGCGCAGAAACGGCATCCAGCCCATCGAGGGTTTCTTCAATCATATCAGCGTGCGTTTCTAGATAGGCTCTCACTTTTTCTAACCAGTCCGTCTGGTCATCTACCTTACTGCCTGTGTGCTCCATGATAGACTTTGGTGGGTACACCCAAGGGTTTCCGTCAACTTGTATCACTATGAGTTCAATCATGTCAAGCACACTTGGAGTCAGGTACTGGAACCTGTTATTGCTGAGTGACAAAATCTTGAGTGAGTCGAGATTGCCCACATCTTTTGGAAGCCTATCAATATTGTTGTTGCCCAAGTCCAAAATCACGAGCGAGGGGCATGCCGTCAACACAGAGGGGAATACTGAAAAATTATTATGCTTGAGATCCAGATAGGTGAGGTGTTGCATAGAGTTGAATGTATGTGGAAGAGATGTCAGGAGATTTCCTTGCAAACTGAGCTTGCCGACGACATGTTTGATAGCATCCGCCACGTCCAAGGGTAATGACAATATGCCCAAGTTGTTGAGAATTATTTCTACTCCAGCAGAAAAGGTGGATTCAGTGTCCGCGCTGCGTATGCTAGCCGTTTCGCTGGAGTCTGATTTAAGAGGAGAGGATGAGTTGTCTTTAGTGTCGAGCTGTTCTAGCTGGTGGAGAACGACCTGTAACAGCTGCGCCGAAGACGGGTTGTTTTCGCGAGGAAACATGGCATTAAATGACGGAAAGTCGTCTACGGAAACACGGTCAGAGATCCATGAAAGAGGCGTGAATAGCTGAAAAGGTGCGTTTAAATGGTTATAGAAGGGTATGAGGACACTGAAAACACATGGATCGTAATTCAAGCATCACGTGAATTACCCTGTCCAAAGGCTTGTTCAGAAAGAAAATTTTCCTAAACTTTTTACGAAGCGAGCAGGAGAAGATTAAGACTGTATTTTTAAATAGAAGGAACTTTTGAAAACATGATTACAAGTCAGCATCGTCCTCATCAGGGAGGGGCAAAGCGGTAGCCTCAATCATGTCGATCTGGTACTTGGCCATAAGAGCCTCGTCAACTTGGACCTCAGGAGGAGCAAGAGCAGGGGAGGCAACAAAGTCAAGAGCAGGGTTTCCGACAAGCTTCCTAGCGAGCCAGAGGAAGGGCTTCTCAAAGTTGTAGTTGGACTTTGCGGAAATGTCGTAGTACTGAAGGTTCTTCTTTCTGTGGAAAGTAATGGCCTTGGCCTTAACTTTGCGCTCCTTGACGTCTACCTTGTTACCGCAAAGAACAACGGGAATGTTTTCGCAAACACGGACAAGATCGCGATGCCAGTTGGGGACATTCTTGTAAGTGATTCTAGAAGTGACGTCAAACATGATGATTCCGCACTGTCCATTAATATAGTATCCGTCACGGAGACCACCAAACTTCTCTTGGCCAGCAGTATCCCAAACCTCAAATTTGATCTCACCGTAGTTGGTGAAAAATCCAAGAGGATGAACCTGGACACCTTGAGTAGCAATGTACTTCTTTTCAAATTCACCAGTCAAGTGGCGCTTGACGAAGGTAGTCTGCGGATTGTATTAGCATGGGAACAGATCAGTGTAACTTGAGCAGTGACTTACCTTGCCGGTACCACCGTCACCGACAAGGACGAGCTTAAAAGTAGGAACAGTTTGTTGCTCAGTAGCCATTGTGATAATATATGGATGATGCGATGGAAGAAAGAAAGAAAAAAAGAATAGAAGAAAAAAGGGAAGAAGTGCTTTAGAGAAGAAAAATTTGAATTTTAGGGAGGGCAATGAAAACATTGAATTATGTAAGATAGAAGGTTGCTGGGGTGACAGAATGTTCCACAAAAGTCAGCAATGTCATTCTTAGTAACATAGTGACGTAAACATCCTTAAGCAATTATAAAGCGATAAGAGCTCGCTGATGACGTAGTGGCGTAGTGGCGTACGCCCCGCCATCGATTTGTTTCCGAGCTCATCTTCAATGTCAACTCTGGTCGGTCGCGGTCACAATTGTTTCGTTCTACGGGGCAGGCGCCGCCATTGACCTGCCATTTCCTTTCATTGGCGGTGAAACAGCACACAGCGTAGAGATATATAAAGGCTTTTAAAGAGCTCGATTTCACGACTTTTTATATTGCTTTTGCACGCTACACTTTTGCTCTACCGGTGAATCGTCATGTCGTATACTTCACACCAAGAACAGCTTCCTGGAACACATTTCGGAGCTCTTCTTGAAGACCTCTCTTCCTGCCATAACCTCAAATTTCAAGTCAAGAAATGGCGCCGCGCAAGAGAATTTAAGAGAGAGCAACACCTGAAAGAGCGTTCGGAACGGGAATTATATTTACGCGTCAAGCACGATAACTGTCATCATCATCACCATCATTATCCCAAAATCCATGGAACGTCTGCGTCGTCTTCAGTCTCGTCGTTTTCTTCTGCTAACTCAATGAGAACGTCAATCAAAACAACAGCGTCTGTTTGCGGCCACAGCAATGATGAATCTGGCTATAAGCCGCGCTTTCCGTGGAAGCTTTCGGGGTTAAAGCGATGCATGCGATAGCCTTTGAGGGCATTTTTGCTAGTCCTTGCTTAGAATCTATTTATTTTGACTTTGCCCGCACAAAGGGATGGCGGGCAACTCCATTGCATGTCTTGAACGTATACTTTCTTTTCTAGCACTTTTAATAACTATAAACGGTTTAAATTGGCTGCTCTCTCTATCTTACTTATCGATTAGCCTAGGCACTTATATAAAGAGGCGAGCCTGTCGTCTTGCCTCTTCCTTTGACACACACAATTATTGAAACCATGAAACACTTGCACCTATTGTCTCATCATAATCATAAGAAGACTGAACACCATAGCAAGGTTCTTCTTACCGGAGCTTCTGGATTTCTGGCGTCGCACATTTTGGACCAATTGCTAAAGTTTGGCTATGAGGTCAAAGCAACCGTAAGAACTCAACACCAGGCAGAATTTTTGAGCACAAAATACTCTGACTTTCCCTTGGAGGTGGTTCTTGTTGCTGATATTCAGGATCCTCATGGATTCGATCACGTTTTTGACAACAAAATCACGGCAGTGATTCATACCGCGTCACCCGTGCTTACAGTGAGCCCGGGAGGAGACCCGGTAACCGAGTTGCTCAACCCGGCTGTTAAAGGAACTACAAACATTTTGACCGCTATTAAAAAGTTCGCTCCTCAAGTAACCCACGTCGTGCTCACTTCTTCCAATGCGGCCGTTGCTCAGGATAGGGACGATCCTACCCAGACATTTACTGAGGAAACATGGTGTAAAACCACTTGGGAAGAGGCAGCAACTGATCCAACACTGAGCTACCGAGGCTCTAAGAAGTTTGCAGAAAAGGCATTTTGGGACTTCATTGAAAACGAAAAGCCAAACTTCGTTGGGACT
The DNA here is from genome assembly GCA_030564925.1 of Geotrichum aggregatum. Classification (NCBI taxonomy): domain Eukaryota; kingdom Fungi; phylum Ascomycota; class Dipodascomycetes; order Dipodascales; family Dipodascaceae; genus Geotrichum; species Geotrichum aggregatum. The sequence goes on along the minus strand of JAJMAH010000054.1, from coordinate 111,165 downwards.
GCTGTCAATCCGCCTTTTCTGTTTGGCAAGATAATTCATCAGGTTTCTCCAACCAAACCGCTTAACCAGTCTAGTAACATTATCAACACGCTTCTGTTCCATTCTGATCCTCATGACAAGTCTTCTGCGTTTGCTGAAAGGGTAAGGCCCTTTCTGGACGTTCAGGATGCCGCGCATGCTCACATTCTATCAATTGAAAAGCCAGAAACAGCCGGTAAGCGTTTACTCGTTGGGCACGAATTCATGTCTGAGCAGCAGGTTCTTGACATAGCGCACAAAAACTTTCCACTGGAGGTCAATGGCATAGCACCTGTGGGCCAGCCTGGCACAGGAACGGACTTCTTTCGCTATAAGGCTAAGTTTGATGGCTCCAAGACGGAAGCAATTCTCGGATTTCGCTACGAGCCCTTGGAAAAGGTTATGAACGATGCCATTGAGAGCATTTTAGAGTTTAAAGCTGAATTCAAAGTATAATCAAGTCCCACGATGATGCAACTTGTAGAGTATATTTGCTAGCAATAGTATTTGTAAGGGAGACTCGGCCCTTGCCCCGTTAAATAACACCATATATATCCAGAGGAAATCTTCGTCTTCATTGCTACATCATACTCAGTTAACCTCTATTGCTTTCAACATGTCTTCCCACAAAAAAGTATTACTTACCGGCGCTTCGGGCTTTGTTGCCTCTCATGTTCTTGAGCAACTTGTCCAAAAGGGCTACTCTGTTAAGGCCACTGTGCGATCCCAATCTAAGGCTGACTTTATTCTCGCTCGTTACAAGGGAAAGCCTGTTGAGACCGTAATTGTACCTGACATCCAAGACCCCAATGCTTTTGACAAGGCCTTAGACGGTGATCATGAAATCACTGCTGTATTGCACACTGCTTCACCCTTTTTCTCTGCCAAATCTGACCCCGTCAAAGAGCTGCTTGACCCTGCAATTAAAGGTACGACAAACATCCTTAAGGCAATCAAAAAGCACGCTCCCCAGGTGACTCAGATTGTGCTTACGTCGTCGTATGCTGCAATTTCCAACCCCGATAGGGCCAAGGACCACTCTTTCACTCACAGTGAGTCTGTCTGGGCCAATGTTACTTGGGAGCAGGCCGTATCTGACCTTTCAAAGTCTTACCGCGGGTCTAAGAAGTTTGCTGAGCAGGCTCTTTGGGATTTCATCAAGAACGAAAAGCCCAATTTTACTGGAACCACAGTAAACCCCCCACTGGTATTTGGGCCATTGACTCAGCAAATTGAAAAGGTTGAGCAACTCAACACGTCTTCTAATTCTATTTACAGTTTGCTACATCGGGAACCTGCCGAGGACCCAAGTTCTTATAGCGAAAACGCTTTTCTTTGGGCCGATGTTCGCGACGTTGCCACGGCTCATGTTGCTCCCCTGGCTGATCGCGCCAAGTTTGCTGGCGAGCGCTTGTTTGTGACTTCGGGATACTACAGTGACCAGGACATTTTGGACATTGCCAACAAGCACTTTCCTGCTTTGAAAGGCAAGATTCCTGTGGGTGATCCGGGTACTGGTTCCCGCGGAATCGACAAGGTTGCAAAGTACAATAACGACAGGACTACCAAGCTTTTGGACATCAAGTACATCACTTTGGAAGAAAGTGTGAGCGAAGCCATTGAGACTTTGGTTGAGTTGGACGAGAAGAACGGAACCAGTTTGTAAGTTTTGTTTTTAGCTCCAGTAAATAATGGTAGTTTATTACACGAATGAGAATTGTGACCAATTGTGTCTGTACACAAACATCAATATAAGATGGCATCACTTAAATATCGTGTTTAGGGTTGTAATTCTAGCCAAAGAAACGTAAATTTTTTTCTTTGCATGGCTTTTGTGCTTCTTCCTCCTATCCATCTATCCCTCACCACTTGGAACCATTGGAACCACTTGGACCACCTGAACCACCTGAATGGTCACACTAGGCTACTTAGCAGTTGACCACTCTTTACCACATGAGCGTGTTTAGAAGAAACAAGAGCAATGGCAAGGGCCGCCTCAACATATCTGGCCCGACTGAAGTCACCATCAACCATGGCCCGTCCTCTCTTCTCGATACAATCCAAAACTCAAACACCCCACCGTCCTCCGCTCCTCCTCTCAACAACCGCCTAAATTCAAGCCACTCCTTCAGCTCTTTAATATCCTTTAGGAATGCTTCAACACCGGGCAAAAGGTCCTCCAATGATGATCGCACAGAAGCCCAGCCTAAGCCAACTCCTCTGAGCCCCCTACGACAACGCAGGGCCAGTGCTTCCAGCCAAGAACAATCTCAACAACCACAACAATTTCAATCAACACCCGAATTATCGGCTCCATTAGCATCCCCAACCTCACTATCTTCCTTTCCCGGACCTGCTCATTTCAATCATAAAGTTATAGACACAGTCCAAGCTATACGAGAATACGGCTCTGAAGGCTCTCACTCGTTATTTTTCCAGAAAGGTGATGTTCTTCGTATTCTGCTTAAGCTGGATTCTGGATGGTGGGACGGGCTAAACCCTCGGGGTCAACGCGGTTGGTTTCCTAGTGACTACGCCGTGCCCCTTACCCTAAGCCAGGACCCTATCGTCACCACCAGCGCATCTAATCTCACCTCAGCTTCTGCTACCACGATTTCCTTTCCAAATATACCGTCTTCTTCTACCTCCACTACCTCAGAAACCTTTCCTCAAACATCCTCAGCTCGCTCCAAACACCCTCTTTCACAGAATGCATTAACACAGTCCGCAATGGATAGCAGCCTACCACAGCAATCGTCACCGAAACAAGGCCCCTCCCTCAACTACCAGTTTTCAAACGCTCGCCCAAGCAACTTACCTCGTACTGTTGACCCGTCGGACCCTATATCGCCTCTTGCAAGCTCCCCGAACGCGGGAAATGCTATGTTTGTACAAACGCGCCGCAGCAATAACAATCTATCAGCCGCCGGAAACCCAGTATTCAATAATATTTTTGACAATGACAACGAGTCTGTTGTTTCTGCCAAAACAGGCGATAACTCTAGTAGAAAAGGGTCTATTGTGAGCTTCATGTCGTCTATTGCCCCAAGCGCGGGAGGCTCGGAGGCCTCGTTAGTCGACCCAACTGCCGGAGATTACAAATTTGTCGAGACAGTAACAAGTACAAGCGACCTTTCTACAGATCATTCTCACTACTGGGTTCCACAAACAAGCAAATCTGGAAAGCTCTACTATGTTAATGCAGAGCTCAAAGCTTTTACCTCTTCGCTTCCCTTTGAACCCGTGTCCCCCGAAGCAGCCGCCAATCTTGCTGCATCCGATCCTCCAAAACAATTTAGTGCTCCATCCGACATTACTAGCCTTGCTCTTATCCATGAAGACACTCAAACTAAGACCGACCCACTTGATAATTCCAAAAGCTACGTTTTGTCTCGCTCCACTGATCCATATATGGACCTGGTAAGTATCAAAGTTTCCCTTGTTTCCTTTATTCTAACCATTTTCAGCTTAAGAAGTACCAGAAAGCTGCACCACAATCTTCTTCGTCTCCGATGCCTTCTCCGTCATATCGGCCTCGTCACAGCCTCTCGGCGTCTCTCAACATCCCTTTCAAAGACTATGATGGATTCGACACTCTCAAGACTTGGTCGGAGGTCTTTACACGCCTCGACTCATATGTTACTGCAATGCTTTTGAGCCTCAATCTGAAAGATACATTGTCCATCACTACCGCATACAACACACTTTCCTCCTTTATTGCATATATATCAGTTCTTGCTGGTATTCCGCCTGGGACTATCCCCTCCGCCGCTACCAACACGGAGGTCGCTAGTGCTTACCGACACATGATAACTAGCTTATCGAAGCTTGGCCTCTCAAATGACATTAACAAGGAAAAACCATTACCTTTTTTGTTTCAATCGAGGTCAGCTTCTGTGGTTTCAGGATCTAGTTTAGGGTCAGTCTCAAATTCTTCTAAATTTACACCAGAGCGCAAATTTTCTATTGCCTCTGAGATTTCAGAGCATGGTGAGCTAGACTCCTATAAGCTCGGTGTGAGAGAAACCAACGTTTTAGTAAATAAAACAAAGGGGTTCATCAAATCTTTTCGTCAAGCAGAAAACCTTTCGGAAGATAACAGTCTGGAAAAACTGGTCTCTATATACAATGCCAATGCGTCGCTATCTTCTCTGCTTTCGGCTTCAGATTCTGAGGAGAGCGTGTTTCCAGTCAAACAATTTAAAGCCGGCATGTGGACGGATGTTAGTGTAAACCGCGCAGGAGATTTTACTGAAAGTCTGACAAGCCCTACAAATTCTAAAAGGTCGTTACTTAATCTTGAAACCTTTGAGACAATCATTCCTTTGAATAATGAGGTTGTCGCGGTTTTGGATTATCAGCGTAATATGATAATCACCATATTACGCCAGATTTTCAACATATTTGAAAAAAGGACTCCAGCAATCAAAGAAGAAAAACTAGGCCCTGGAAACCATGAAAAGCTTTTCAAAGATCTAGGCGGTCTCGTTGTATCTTCCGTCGAGTCATTGTTTTCATTACTTACCAACATGTCTAACTTGATTGAATCGATAGATCTTTCTGTGTTTCAGGTGAATCGGCGCAAATCCAGTAACACTTTATACAATAATACGCTACCCTCAGAAGTTCCTATGCCTCCCCTGTTTCTGCTCTACGATTTCTTAGAAGCAAAGCAGGCAATTTCTGATGACTTAACAACCGTTCTAGGGGCTTTACAGCTTGAAAGCGCTGACGAATCATATATTGAGAACCTTGGCCGTTTTTTAAAAATCGTCCAAGCGTCTGCAACCGATCAGGCGCCATTTCCAAAAATTAAGGACGAAGAATTGATGAACGAAGATGAAATTGTTATCAAAAAGAAGGCTCTAGAACTGGGCGTCACTGTGGATTTCCTTGTGCATACGGCTTCAGCACTGGCTGAAGAGCGCGCAGCCATTCTTAGTTTCTCCGATCGCGATGCGTATACTGCTCTTGCTGAGATGGAAATTTCAACGGCGGACCACAACAATCGTGCTAGCCACAAGCTAAGCCGGTCTCAATCGGGGAGTAGCTTGGCCATCTCAACCATCTCGGCCCCCCCAGCTAAAGACGACGTACCTTGGTTTCTAGGTTCTGATTATCCTGATGAGATAGTCTATGACTCAAAAAATCATCTTCGTGGTGGAACTCTTCAAGCCCTAGTGGAACGCCTCACTTATCACAGCTCTATGAATCCCACTTTTAATACAGCTATGCTTTTAACCTTTCGCAGCTTCACAACTCCACAAGAGCTGTTCCAAGAATTGGTCCGTAGGTTTGGCATTCAGCCCCCAGAGGGCCTTTCACAAGCGGAATTTTCACTTTGGACTGAGAAAAAGCAAAAGCTGGTTCGTCTTCGTGTTGTCAATATTATGAAAAAATGGCTCGATAATTACTGGTATGAAGACTGTTCTAATAAAAGCATTGAGACTCTATTGGAATCGATGCAGGCGTTTGCTGAACAGTTACAAAGGCAGAACAATCCTGGCCACGAAAGAATTACAAAACTCGTTGAGGCCAAGCTACATTCAGATGGAGTTGTCCCTCGTCGGCTAATCCAGAACTTGCCTATTTCCCCCCCTCCGCCCATTCTGCCAAGAAACGTAAAAAAGATGAAAATTTTGGACATTGATCCGTTAGAACTAGCTCGGCAACTCACTGTCCGTGAGTTCAAGCTTTTTGAAATGATTACGCCTTTTGAATGCCTGACCCGTCGCCAGCGCAAAACTAAGCTTCGGCATACCTCAATCGAAAGTACGCGTCACATTGATGCGTTCATTCACAACTCAAATCACTTAACGAACTGGGTATCTTACATGATTCTCAAATATTCTGAAACTAAGAAGAGAGCGCTGGCCATCAGATATTTTGTCAATGTAGCAGAGTATTGCCGTCAATGCAATAACTTCTCTTCTATGATGGCTGTAATTTCGGCATTGTTCTCTGCAACTATACATCGCCTTAAGAAAACTTGGGCGTTCGTACCTCCTAAAACAATGGAGACTCTAGACAACATGAACAAGCTTATGAATTCCAGCAGAAACTTCAACGAATACCGAGACATTTTGCGTATGGTGACTCCACCAGTTATTCCTTTTTTTGGCGTGTATCTAAGTGATTTGACATTTGTGGAAGACGGCAACCCTGATTGCTTGCGAGACAATCCTCTTTTTATCAACTTTGCGAAGCGAATGAAATCTGCTGAAATAATTCGCGAAATTATGCAGTATCAGATCCAGCATTACATTTACCAAGACGTCTCAACCATTCAGCAGCTCTTGGATAGCGGATTTGAAAAAGCACCTCCAATCGATGCGCAGTACGACACGTCACTTGCCCTGGAGCCAAGAGAAAGAACTAACGAACGAATGGCTCGCCTGTTGGAAGAAACCGGATACATGTAAAGTCCATGTTAATTTATTGTAATGACTGATTCGTATATGATTATTATAATTCAACTGTTTTAATAGTAACTCTAAAGTACACCCCTCTTGATAGCATCTTGTCGCTCTTGCCAAACAGTTTTTCCAGAGCAACTGCAGACGGTCTTGTCATTCTGCCAGATACCAGCACTTCTGGCAATGACACCTACCAATGACGACTTGTCGACCTGCTCACTTTTACTCACAGTGACACTTCGGCCAATGAGTTCAGATATACTTATGTTCCTTGTCACAAAAGCCTGCCCCGCCGTGGAGTCTTCATCCTTTTCGACTTCGATCTCACCTAGTGAGCATAAAACTGACCCAGTTGAATTTGCCCCATCAGATATATTTCCAGAAGTTCTGATATCTGCTCGATAAGTGCCAACCGGCAAAGTTGACAGAGTAATATCGAACAAAGTCTTGGACTCTGACACACTGACAATGCGTGTCAAGCCCATGACAGCACTAGCAGTTGCACCTTCCAAAATTTGACTTGGGTCGTGAGACTCCAATATTGCGACAGCAGCTGAATTTACGCCCCCTGCCCCTCGCACAATAGCATCTTTCCCGATAGCCCTAATACTCTTGACAATCTGTGAAGGCGCTGTAGAGCCCGTAACAGAGACTAGTTCAGAAGAAAGGTCGATAGATACTGACTCGAATCCGGAGAGGGTCTGCACAGCGGATTTGACAGAGTTTGCGCACCCTTGACAGTGCATCGGCACAGCGTATACAGCCTAAACTGTTAATGTCAACGCACGTATTCGAGAGTGAAAACTCACCGTAAAAACTTCTCCTTGGTCTTGAGTCATTGTTGCTGGAGGATGAAAGATGTTGGAGATGAAAATGAATTAATAAGTCGATACCACTTTGATGTATTATCCCGGACAGCGCATAAACCCATTTCAGACTTGCCTCAAACCCACGAAAACGGTGCTTGTCTCTTGTCACATTTTAAGATTTCGGTTAGCATCTTGCTCAAGACTTCTTTTCGTCTTCTTTCACGCACCAGTTTCTCTTTCTCTCTCAAAGAAACATGTTTTCAAGAATATCGCAGTTCGGGAAGAATATCTCAAATGAGGTTGACTCCAAGGCCAATTCCCACGCTGGCGCAGGGCAGGGAGAAGGTGGAGGAGGAGCAGAAGATGACGATAAACAGGATACAGCTTCAGGAGAACAAGAATTGCCAACGCGCAAAAGTTTTTTCTTCCCACATCATGAGACATCACAAAGTTTACAGCCACGGCGAGCGACTGGTAGCCCGCCTCCGTTCGCCTTTGCAAAAAACAAACTACTTCATGTGAACCGACGTTCTCCAGATCCTGAACTCTTTAAAAGAAGCACCGCCTCAAAAGAAAGTTCTGATTTTGAGGTGTATGACAGCATTGAGGGTCAGGACACCTTGAAAGTCAATTACAAAGATGAATCACTTAAATCAGAAGAAGGTGTAACGCTCAGCGGGTCCAAGTACCGAAAATTCTTGAAATACGAAGAGAAATACCCAGGTGAGTTACCTTACTTGACTGAGATATAGCGTTAACTTCGAACAGAGCTACTGAAAGCATATCATCTTGAGAAAGAAAAATCAGGCCTTGTGACCGCATTCGAGCGAGCACTGATAGAAAACACTCCATGCCATTCAATTTCTGAACCAGAAACGCTTGTAGAGTATCTTCAGAACATAACCCTGAAAAATTCAATGATGAATGAGGAACTTCGACGTATGGCGCAGGAAGCTTTGAAAGTGAGAAGCGAGCATGCGTCTGTAATAGCCAACTTGAAAAAAAGCTCCTCTCTCATTGCTGAAGATGATCTCACTATCTTGAAAATAGAAAAGGAGAGTTTAGTTGAGAAAGTTCAAGAATTGGAGAATCAAATCAATATCAATGCAACAGCCAGCCTTGATCAAATTTCAGAGATCATGGCTCAAAATGCCGCCCTTAGCCGTGATCTAGAGTCCACCAAATCAGCAAAAACTGAATTACAGCTCAAATTCGACAAACTACAAACTCAATATAAGTCAAACCAACTTGATCTTGAAGAGAAAAATGCTATGCATGTTTCTCAGGAAACTCAAGATGCCATATCGGAGAACAAACAACTTAATATGCAAATAGTGGATTGTAAGGATTCTATTCAGGGCCTTGAGCAAAAACTTTATTTAGCCAATGAAGAACTTCGAGATGCAAAGCTGGAAAATGAACTGCTAACCACACAGGTTCCAATATTCAAGGAATCTATTCAAAACCTCCAGCAACATATACTCCAACTGAAAATCGAGAGGACTGATTCAGATAAGCAAGAAACTTCTGCTCTGTCCCCAGACTTTCAGCCCGAGACTACTCCTCTTACCAAAAATCAAAAAAAAAAAAGGCGGAAGAAGGCCGCTGCTCTTGCTACTGCAACGGATTCTAAACGCAAGTCGTTTTCTACGAACACTGAGCATGGTGACCAGAGCGGAGTGTTGAGCAATGGAATCTTTAACAGGTCTAACGAGTCTGAAAGTACAGACACTCTAGGATCTTTTGAGGAACTCAAATCCCTTTATGAGCAAAAGCTTATCGGTGCACAAAAACTATTGGAAGCAGAGGGTTCAGCGCATAAAGAGTTTGTTCTGAAAATATCTGCGCAACATGCAGAACAAATAAGCATCCTCAATTCTGAGAAGACAAAACTGAAAACTGAGGCTGACAAGCTTAGGTTGTTGGTTGAAAGGTTGACACAGCGTGCAGATGAAGCTGAGGCCAATCTGAAACTAGCGCAGTTAGAGCTAGCCAAAACTAAAAGTGAACTTGAAAAGCAGAAGGAGAATATACAAACTACAATTCAAGAGACTGACAAATTGAAAACGGCGTTGATTGCCGCAGAGAAAGACTCAGAAGTCAGCTCGAATCGAGCCGAACAAAAAATTAACCTACTGGAGACTACATTGACTTTAGCAGAGAAAAAATTGCAGGTTCAACTTGCTTCAGCAGAAGAAAATGAACAAACTATCACTTCTTTGAAAGACGATGTTGTAGGTCTCCGCAGCAGTGTAATCTCGCTGACAGAGAAAGCCAACATGTTCGATTCATTGAAGGATAATTACAACCGACGAACCTCCGAGGTCAACCGTCTTCGAATCCTGGAAACCAACTTGCGCAATGAAATATCTAGTCTATCCTTGATAGCATCCGATAAAGAAGACATGATCACAGATCTTTCAAACCAGGTTCTCAAAATGACTGAAACCCAAAAAAGCGCAGAGAATGATTCGAAAGGGTTGCATCAGAATCTGCACAACCTAGAAAGTGAGATACGTGTGTTTCAGGAGCGTGAAGCGCGTGGAAAGCTCTCTTTTGAAGGATTACGACGGGAGCTTGATGTCTTACGAAAGGTCAAAAAAGAACACGAAAACGAGCTTTTTGAGTTAAAGAACGAATTGAAAGAGCACAGAGATCAGTCAAATTATTATGAATCGCAACGTATCAATACAGAATTGCTTCTTCAATCTAATCAGCAAGAAATCAAAAAGCTATCTCATAAATTGATGGTGGCAACCGCGCGCTGCGAGAGTTTGGAGCAAGAAGTTACAGATTCTCACACGCATTTACAAGAACGACTGCGGGAAGCAAGCACTATGCGCCGACACTTATCAAACACCGACGGCTCTCAGCAATACAAGTTACAAGAAGTTATGGACAAGCTTGAGATATTGACAGACCAACGCGATCAACTGGAGTCGGAATCTGTCCAGCTTGCTAAACGTCGTGCAAGAGAAGCAGATGTATTTAAGGCGCGCATTCGGGAGCTCGAGCAGACGCTCACAATTGTAGAGAAGGAAAAAATGACTTATCATCGCGACATGGAGGAACTACGTAGCTCTCGAGCTCATGCTGATGATAAGTTGCAAGCTGCCGAGCTTGAGTGTCAAGATTTGCAGCAGGTAGTCACGCAACTTAAAGATACATTAGCTCGCACTGAAGCATCACTCAAAACTGTTTCTACTACAAACTCGAGACTTAACTTGGCGGCTGAGGAAAGCAAAGCTCGCCTTGAGAAAATGAACAGAGCCCAGGTTTCATTGAATAAAGACACCTTACGGGGCGACAAACTAAAGTTCAAACCGCAACTAAGCAACACCAGTATACCTTTATCATCAAAACGGTCTTCAGCGTCGCTATCGTCGATCAAGTCCGTTCCAATAATGCCCTCAAAGCCTTTAGCATTACCACCAGCCAATGTGCCGTACATAAAAAACGTTCTATTAGGTTTTCTAGAACATAAAACTCAACGCCAGCAGCTCATGCCAGTCGTGTCTTCTATCTTGGACTTGTCCATTTCCGATGAAAAGAGGTTTTGGAATGCTCTCAAATAACTCATGTACTACTAATAAAATTCAATTTTGCATCATTCTACAGTGTGCTCTCATGTCCTGGGAATGTTTTGATACCACTGAGCATTGGCACAGTCAGCCACAGTCATTGGGCGGTCCGAGTCAAGAATCTTTGCTACTTGTATTCCCACGTTGACAACCTCGATAGTGGAGTCATGTTCCAAAATGAGCCCTTGTGGCAATTCTCGCTTCCACTGGTACACGTCGTCATACACCTTCTCAGCCGACTTCTTCCTATCATTGACCATCCAGTCAAAGGTATCACGGTCCCAAAACACAGACGTCAAACCAAACTGACGCGAGATTGCACGGATGCGATTATCGCTGGCTCCATAAGGAGGACGGAAGTACTTGGGAATAATACCAGCGGTGGCATTCATAGCCCAAATCGACCATTGAATCTGAGCAGCAACTTTTTCGTTGCTAAGACTAGCAAGATGCTCATGACTCCAAGTATGTGACGCTAGTAAGTGTCCTTGATAATGCTGCTGGCGGAATATCTCAGGAAATCGCACAACGTTGATTCCCTGCGTGAAAAACGTTGTTTTTCCAGGAAGGTTGTCCAAAAGCTTGGGTGTGGCTGGACCAGGCCCGTCGTCAAAAGTCTGAGACAGCAGCGGGCAGGTAAAGATGTCATCAGGAGTAGTACATCTGTAGCAATCAAATGAGCAGGCTGCGATATCCACGTTAGAGCAATTTCCAATATCTCGAAACGAAACGAAAGGAATGTTTGACAGGTTTATTTCGGGTTGTGGAATATAAGGAGGCGATCCTACAGGCCACGCTCTCAATCCCGTGATGTCTGTCAACCATGAAGGGAAGGGTGTCATTCCTCGCATAGAAAGGCGTTTTGCGGGACGTTTTTGAAGGCCATAAACGCTGCCTTTGTGCCATTGAGACCCATCGTCCGTATCATCTCCATTATCACAGTCGTCTTCGTCGTCGTCATCGCCCTCATCGTCGTCAATGCTCTCATCATCGTCAACAGAAGCTTTCCAGAGCTTCTGGAACGGATTCAATTGCCGGGCCTTAACCAAGAAGCTTCTTTCTTCAATTTCCAAAGCAGCACTAGCTATACAGACTAAAGTAACCAGCAGAATGAGAAAGGTCGCCGCACGCGAAGGCCTTGAGACAGGTAAATCTTTCATTGTGACCTAGCAATGTTAGCCATGTCGTTTATTTCCATGCTATTCTATTTCCAAACCAGTATTATGCGCAATATCCCTTGAGCTGCTAGCGTGATACTAGAGAAAGAAAAGATGCAAGAAAATCCGCAGTGATATGGGATTTGTAGTCACTAGAATTCAGTGATGGCATCATCCTTGCTGTGATTTCAGAAGGTGGGTTTCCAACATTGCTTTCATATTTTAACATCAAAAGTCTTCCTTCCGAGTCTTTCTTTTATCAACAACAGCAGCCATGGCGTTACAACCCCTTCCCGTAAAGTTCGAGTTCAATGTCAATGACAAGACATTAGGCAGGCTCCCTGATATTATACTCGGTGCTGGTGTCTTCAATCATCAGTATCATAGTAGGCCTGAAGATCTCGAATCCAACGACATTATAAGACGTGCCTTCGAACTCGGAATCAGAGCCGTAGACACGTCGTCTTATTACGGGCCTTCTGAGATTATTCTGGGAAACACATTAGATTACCTCGAACGTGAAAACATCAAACGCGATTCATTCTATCTTTGCACCAAGGCTGGCCGAGTGTCAGAGACAAAGTTTGACTACAAGCCTGCCTCAATCCGAAGATCCGTATTGCGGAGTTTAGATCGCTTGCGAACAAAATATCTCGATGTCATTTATCTTCATGACGTGGAGTTTGTTGAAACTGAAGAGGCTCTGGCCGCCATTGAGGAGCTTTTCAAGCTAAAAGAGGAAGGCTTTGTCAAGTATGTTGGAGTTTCTGGATACCCTCTTGATTACATTTATGAGCTGGCCCTCAAAGTGAAAGAAACCCTTAGCAATCCGCTTGATATAGTTCTGAGCTACTGCCATTTTTGTCTTCAGAATACGCAGCTACAGTCCTACTCATCCAAGTTTATAGACAATGCAGGCATCAAGACTCTCGTCAATGCCTCACCGTTGAGTATGGGCCTTTTGCGATCGGAGGGTCCCCATGATTTCCATCCAGCATCTGGAGAGCTCAAGCAGGTTGTGGCAGAGGCTGCCAAGTACACCGAGTCGCAGGGTGTTGGGTTGGCGGATTTGGCCAAACGCTTTTCCTTCCGCAATTGGACCGGGTCAACTGTTATTGGACTTTCAAGTGTAGAAGAAGTTGAAGTTGCAGTCAAGGACTATTGGGCCGCCAAGTCTGACAGCCCTGAAGACGCGAGTCTAGTGAAAGAGGTTACTAAGATTCTTGGAGATCAATACAATAGATCATGGGAAAGCGGTATTTCGCATAAATAAGAAGTACATACTATATCATCGAATGCTATATATTGTTCAATGGGCTAAGAGTTGTAAGACGCAATTTCTTTTTCTTGCTCGGACACTGGATGGTTAGAAAAGGAATTGAGAAGTATCCCATACTTACATTTGAGGGCCAACTGAGCTAGCCTGTCTTTCAAGATTTTGTTTTCATGCTGCAGGCTCTGGATCAGAAGACTGTCATCTGTCGAACCAGCGCGAGTGGTTCGCTTAGAACCAGCGGGTGACGGCGGGACAATAAACGAGTTTGTATGTAAAAAAGGCGGGAGTATCGGCGGAGTGTCTTCTGTATCTGGATTTGAGTATAGAGATAGATTAGAGGGCCTTCTGCCGTACATGTCAGACATAGATGAAGAGGATGTGGAAGACGTAGACTGAGATCGACTTCTTGAATCATTCAACTGACTTATTTCCCGCTGAAGCTGTGTGAAGTATCTATGAGTAAGGGTTTTTTTTAGGCTGAAAGAGAAGGAAGCCTAGACACTTACCTTATTGACAATTGCTTCTTGTTCTCGCTCAAGAGAGTCATAGATGTTGGCCACGCTGGTAGCCCTAGATTTCGGTTGAAGAGGGTCCATGGTGACGTGAATAGAGGTAATGAGGGTGATTACGCAGGGATAGGAAAGATGCAGGAGCAGAAGGAGTTTTGATTTACGAAACGCAAAGTAAGAGAAGAAAAGAGATGAAAGTGGCAAGTAGAAGCTCTACAGGCTAGATCCTCAAAGTATGAACGGGGTTGATTTTAGTTCAGTTTGATTAGGTTTGCTTCCCAGTATGGCATTGTGAACTTTCTTCAACTGAAGTGCCTGAATTTTTAAACCTTCCAAATTTGATTTCTCCTTGTTTTTCTTGCGCATTTTTCACATGTCTTTTTGGTTCTAATACTTCGTTTCAGTCATTATATAATATATATATACTTGCTGGCCTAGAATACGTCCTTTTCCCAGTTAAAATCAGAGACTCGTTGTGAACGTCGGTATGCAGGTAATCTCATATATTCTTCTTCGTTTCGTGATTCGCTCTTATTGGGTTTTTTTGGTGAATCTGCTGCACTGTCTTGCTTTTCAAGTGTTTTCAGCGCTTCTTCCCGCCATTCAACATACGCGGGATCGTGAAAATCGTTTTCAGTCTGATAATCAACACTATTTGTATCAGCTTGCCAAGTTTCTACAGATGCCCCTAGATCATTCATACAATTGCTGGGTTGAAAATGATGTTCTTTTTGAGAACCGACAGCTCGCGATACTGGCGCTAGTTTGTGAGGGCTAGTGGAAGCCGACCGGTAGTTGCCCAGACTAGTCATGCTTCTGTTAGGTATACCAGTAGTGCTCGTAGTAGACCCCAAACGTGGGCGGTTGAATCGTGATCCTATAGGCATTGCAAACTCATCTGCTTTCTTTAAAGGGGTTCCAGGCGCGCGCGAGGGACTGATATTTCGCCTGCTGTGTGGTCCGTCGTCGAGCCTTGGATAGTCGCCCAACTCGCTGCGGCTTCTGAAATTTGGCGTGTACTGCAGGTTCATATTTGGAGTCGCTAGCCTGCGTCCCGGCGTGACCGATACGCGCACTCCATAGCTAGGAGTTCTAGCTATCGAAGCTGTCGATGATGTAGAGAGTGCTCGGTGTATTAGTTTTGCTGGGCTTTTTGCAGATGGGGAATCTCTTGCAACACTTCTGCTAGGTGTATGCGCATTGGTAGTGTATGTTTCAGTCAGATTTCTACCTCGACTGGGTGTAAGTGACGTCGTAGATGATATTGAAAGTGTTCGAGTTAATGCAGCAGGCCGGTCTAATGTTCTTGCCCTGGTGTTTGATACCGTGGCTTGTGTTTCAAGAGTGGGTTTTGCAGAAGGCTTCACAGGTGAAGATCTTATAGGTGTGCCTGGAATGCGGGGTGTTGCCATTGGACCCGTGCGTGAGCTCATGGAGAAAGTTCTGGACGTACCTCTCACTGGAGTTTGAGAGTTCAAAGCCTGCACTGCTTTTCGTGGAGGCGGCGCTGCATACCTGGATTTTTTCAAACCAGCTTTGGACAACTCTGAATCGTACAGAACATGGAAGTTCTCGCCGTTGATCAAGAACGGCTTACCGTTGCGCTCTTCCCAGTCATCAAGACCTTCTTTGAGTTCACCCAACACTATGGGCTTTCGCTTTGCTAGCCGTTTGCGCATTTTCTCTTCGCGAAGTAGACGCGTAGGGTCGCGCTTTCCTGAGCCACGCGTGAGAAGCCGGGATGCATCTTGCGTTGATGCTTGTAACTGCTTCTCTTCATCAAGCAGGTTGGTGAACTCATTGATGAGATGCAAAATTGGTTTTCGTTCTTCCAGAAGGCCTTCGAGTCGCGCAATTTCAGACTCATGAGCTTCTAGCGATGCATCAGTGAATATGTCAGCCCAAGCTGGAGTAAATTCGTAGGTCTCTTTATCGGAAAAGTAAAGTTGCCTCCACATATCCTGAAGAGTATCTCTTGCATCTTGTATAAAAACATGAATATGCTCTCGTTTCTTCTCCTGTAAGCGAGTGTGTTCCAATTCAAACTGGACTGGTTAGTATGAACAGGCGTGACACCAGAATACTTACGGCTTCAAGGGCATTAAGCCCTAGACCACAATTGATGCGCTCGAAATTTTGTATGTATTCTTCGTCTTCCGCTAACTTTGACCAAAGCGTATTGATAACTTTCGATAGTGTTTTGATTCTCTCTTCCCGTCGATTTTTCTCATTTTGTAAGGCCTCGCGCATAGTTTCTAGCCGTTGGATGTCAGTCAAGGTTGTTCCCAGAAGCTCTGGCTCAGTTCTGTAGTTAGACATGATGTTTCTGTCTATTGCATCTTGAGACGTGCCCAAATCAGCCCAAAGAGACACTATTTGCGCAGCCGCCATGGACGCTCTAGAAATTCGGGACTGCAATTCGTTGCGCCAGCGCTGAACTTCCGCATCGAGTTTAGAGAGGTTCTGGTTAGAAAGGTCAAGGTGGAGACTCTCAAATTCTTCTCGTAAACTCATGCCGTCAAGTTTAGTGGTTAGGAGATCAATGTCGGTCTTTGACTTTGTTGCACGACCCAAACGGTCGTCGTAAATAGCTTTCACTTGCTCGCAGGCAGTAGCCAGTGTCTTAGTGAGAGGGATATATGGCCCCTCTAGATCAGACTGCACCACTTCGCTCACCGTTCCCAGCACCGACCCAAGATCAACGTCAGTCAGTGCCGACGCAAATTCGCGGATACTTTGTTGCAGCTTGACGCATTTAGTCCTTAAGGCGTCGCGTTCCTCTTTTACTTGCTGGACGTGTAGCTCCAAGGCCTCTGCAATCACAGCGTAAACCTTCTTTTCGCGGGTGTCCCTCTCCTCGATTCCTACGCCCAACTCATCAAACAGAGTTTGCAGCTGGGCATTGATCGACTCCAATTGTGTACTTATATATGACTCTCGTCTGTTCGTCATCCTTACGCTTTAGATCACAACTCGAAACCCGAAGGAGTGAATTTCAGCTTGGTTTGATGGAACAAACCCAGGGCTGGGGTATAAGGGGTAGAACCGCCGTTGCTAGGGTGACGACCCTACGAAGAATATAGACATTTTCGCGAGGCAGAACTTCAACACTAAAAGGATGTCAAATAGCAGATCTGGAGATGATTGAGAGTTTGCTTTGCTTTTGGGGTAAGTAACAATAAGAAATCGTGATAAAAAGTTGGCCAAGTAAAGCACTTAAACAAATGATAACTTTAACAATCTATAAATCTAAGCGTGCACTATATATAAGTTGACTACGCTGCCTTGTTGAGTCTCAATAAAGTAGATTTGTACAGTTTTGTAAGTAGAAGCACTTTTCTCTTCAAGAACTCTGACTTGCTGCACATCAGAACTATAAAGAACTCTGGGTAAAACGACTGAGTACATCCGACGTGCCGCCTTAGCTCTCATATCGAGCGCTCTCACACTGCGCAATTTGAACACCAGCTAACGCAGATGCGAGCCTATCCTTCTATAACGTTGGTTCAGCTACTAAACAAAGTAAGCCTACTTCAATTAGCAGTGTTCGCTTAAGATTGACCAAAACATTTAAAATTCTAGAATCAATCAACAAGCACAGTTTGGTTTGGTTATAAAGCTTTCTCTTGGGCAACAAAGTGTTTTCGAACTAGTTACGGCCATGGAAAGCGTCAAATCGTGGGGTCTTTTACCAGATTTTTTCACATCCAGTTGTTCTAGGAAAATAAAAAAACAGGCATGGTAAAAAAGAAGAAACAAAAACAGCTAGATATTGTAGGGCGTTATGTCAAAAAGATACTGATAATGTCTCGTAGAACAAGAAAATGGAATCGTCTGCAAAAAAATGGCCGCCGCAATATTCAAAAGGAGACGCGAGTGCCAGCCATTTTGCTTTGTCGGGAAAGGCTTCTCTTTATTCTTGAGCTTGTTCTTTCCGCGCCCCGCTATAAAAGTATGGTTCTTGCTAATACTAAATTACTTTTACGGAAGATGTCTCGTCTAAACATGAGGTAATACAGAATCTAAGACGTTCAATAAGCTTTTCTTGTAACTTTAGGCTTCAGGAGATGAATTCGCTTCCCCTTACCCCAAGACTTCTGCATAGAATGGTCCCGCCAACCGAATAAATAGTGCAGCCCAACCCTGCATACATGCAAAAAGTAGACTCGTAGGGAAATACCTGCTCATCAATTTTCTTGCGACAACTTATCAGATCCAGAGAAGAACAGAGCGCAGCCCGGTTATAGCATACGTACTCTGCTGGTAAGCTATCATCCACTCGTACTATCCATAGCACTATACTCTTATTTATATGTAGATGGATTTCACGCAACTTCTTGATTGCGCTCTTTAGATAAAGACACCGTTTTTTGACTTGATTTCTTTTTTGGACGCTACGCTTTAGGTCAAGGTGTACATAATATTATAGCTTAGTATTCCAATTTAGGTTAGTCTACCAACTTGGTGGAACTGTTTAAACTTAATTCTCTAAAAGCGGAAAGCTGCTATATATCGGTGCTATTATACTAGAAGTCATGGTAGTAAAGCAAAAGTATCTCACTTCCTTCTTCTTTTATATATCTCCGTTGGCATCGATTTTGATTTTTGTTTTCTCTGCCAACTCCAGCAGTAATTTGAGTGACGCTTCTGCAGAAATACGAACCTCTTGTATACTATCTTCGTTGAAGACGAAGCCTTGAAGGTAATGACGGCCAGGTTTTAAACGCGAGCACTTATCAAAACACATCACTGCTTTCTACAATGTCTGAACTTTTACCAACAAAGTCGCCATCACCACGCCAGAAAACAGCGTCTCCTTCTCCCTCTGTGCCAAATGAGAGCCCTCGTAAAGCACGTAAAGCACTTTCCATTCGGTCTCTCATTAATCAAGACTCTTCTCCTAGTTTAAAGCCGAGCTCCGCAAGGCAAGAACATCGCTATTCTCATTCTGCTTCAATCAGAAAAGGGCAACACAGACACTCTCAATCATTGCATTCACGACAAATGGCTACCAATCTAAGAACGCGTCTAACATATGCAATGGTCAAGCTACAAAATGGCTGGGAAACGCAATCTCTCGCTCAAATCGAAAGTAGGAACGGCATAAGCCCCGCGCCTCCTGCAAATCCCTTCTATTCAATTGCACAGCATCGACGGCCGTCGATGTCACTGAGAGCATCTCCTACAGAAACACAAACTTCGTTATCTTCCAATGCAAAAACCCACCGGAGAAGCATATCAGAGCCCAGTTTTAGTTCTATTCCAATAATCCAATACTCAACAATACCAGTGCAGCTTTCTCCAACAACTCCAAGCTCTTTGATGTTTCCCCAACCTTCAACTTCAACTCTTGCTACTTCTATTAATTCTGAAAATCCACTACCTGCTACAGTCCCTAATTACTCTCTCAACCGCTTTGCATACGGTACTGGTTCGTCATGTCTTTATTCATCAACCTTGTCTAGCAACGAGATTTCACTTTTGCCCGCGTCATTTACCATAGACAACAGCCAGCAGCATATACCTCCTGCACAAGTGAGTCCCGGTAGCACAGTGGCCAACGTTACCAGTGAGTCTTCATCAGCCGTATCAAATCTATTAAATCCAATTCCCTCATCTAATAACAAATTGTCACCAAGCCTTACCGATATTCTGAATCCAGCCCTTTCACCAAGCCTTACAGATCTTCTCAATCCTGAACCTCCCTCACCTTAGATATCTTTTCCTTTGAACGAAATGTTAATTTTTTTCTTCCGCGTTTAGCAAATAGCGTGCCTCAGTGGCTTTTCAAGCAGCTATACATGCATTCATGCAATTGCGTGCACCCTCAGCCTTTCCTATCATTCATAGTCAAACAACACGTGCAACTTTGAGAAGTTCTAGTACCTGTCAATGTTTTCAAGGACTCAAAAGTAATATTTCAATTACAGCAAAGTCTGACTACGGAGGGATGACAAGTAACTTCAATATGCCATCTTTTGAGCAAATTTTCTCTATGGTACCTTTGCAAATGCATGAACCATTCATTTTTTTTCAAACTTGACGCCAGACCGCCCCTTTTCTTTTGGCGTTAGACAGGTTGCGCCGGAAAAACACAGGAGAGTTAGAGTTTCATTTTTCAGTCGATTATATTTTCTGAGCTACCAGTGTCCACCACTTAAAATATACTTAACGCGACCCAGATCTATGATAAATCCCCTTGTTCTTCATGGGTGAAAGATCGCAAGTTATACAAAGCGCTTTAATCGGTAGCAATTAGGCGCATGCTATGAAAGGAACTTGTGTTCTGAAATTGCTCTGTGTGTTTTCGCTCGGAACCAGCACTATCTGTGGCAGATACGTCATGCATGTGCAAGCTATGGCAGTCTGCCCATAACGAGGCCAGGATCTTGCAGACTTCAGCCATACCGTTATACCTAAATCAAAACCTTTTGATAAAAGCTCTTTAATTTCATTGCATACTAGAGAACCCCGAGTGCTCTTGTAAACTGAATCGTCCGCCTTCTTCACATCTCCAGCTGGGAGAATGCGTTTGTAAACGACTTCCGGGTAATTTAAGCACACACTGATCTGGAGCTGAGTCAGCAAATGTGCTGAATTTTTTTTCGCTACTGATAATTTTTCACAGCTTCTTGGACTTTCTTCCCTGTTCACGTCAACAAATTCATTCACCAATTTTCCATTATGGTTGTAGCCGATTCTGAAATACCTCAACTGAAGCAGTGGGTCATCAAACACATTGAGACCATATCTGAAGCTGATCCCGAGATCCTCAGTGACTACGTTGTTGCACTTCTTCAACACGATGAGCCTATTGAAAAGTTGAGAGAGGTCTGTGTGGAACAGCTTCAAGAGTTTCTCCACACGAGCACTGGGCCATTCGTTGATGCATTGCTAAAGGCCTACGAATCAAAAGCCTACATGACTACATCCTCTACTGCGCAAACACATGAACCAGACTTTGCTTCGCGTATAGACGCTCCTATGGAGGACGACAGCTACGATCCTACTGAAAATAATGGTAATAATTTCCAGCAGTACAACAACAACAACACCAACAACAATAATAATAACCAATTTAACGGGCAAAAGCAGTTCAGAAACAACTTTCGAAACGATCGAGGAAACCGTCAGCAAGGACCAAACGCCGCTCAAAACCCTGGCTTCAATGGCCGAAATAACAACTTCAACCGCAACTTCAACAATGGATTCCAAGGCCAGCAACAGCCTTGGATGAGCAACAATTTCAATAACACCATGCCTCCGGGGTATTTCATGCCTGATCAGCAACAGATGATGGGCAACAACTTCAACTTCCAGCAGTTTCCTGGCCAGAATTTCAACCCAAGAAGAAAGGCTGTTCCCGACAACGCTACGACAGCTCCTGACACTGAGTTCACCAAGAAGAAGTTGATTGTGGAAAAGCTTCCAGAAGACAAATTCAACGAAGAATCTTTAAGAGGCTACTTTTCGCAGTTTGGAACTGTAGTTGCCATTAGTTTAGATCAGCAACAGCACCTTGCTGAGCTTGAATTCTCTAGCCACAACGAAGCTCGTACTGCATGGTCGTCACCAGCCCCAATTTTTGATAACCGATTTGTCAAAGTATACTGGCGCAAGAAGAATGACGCGGAGGATGCTGAAGAGAAAATCGATGTTGAGGCGGTGAAACAAGTTCAGGCGGAAAAACAAAAGGAATGGGAAGAGAAGATGGCCAAGAAGGAAGCAAATGTTAAGAAAATGAAGGAGATCCTGGAAAAACAGGTGGAACTGGTTCAACTACAAAAGCAACAACAAGAACTTCTATTAAAGCACGCAGAGCAAGCAGGTAATACTGACGATGCTAATGCCAAGAGAACTGTTACGCAAGCTCTTGAAGCTCAATTGGAAGCTCTGAAAAGAGAAGCAAGCCAGCTTGGAATCAGGTCCGCACCTTCAGGATATAGAGGTGCCTATCGCGGTGGACGAGGACGGGGTGGATACCATAGCTCCTATTCTCCTTATAGTCGTCCTTACCGTGGTCGTGGGGGTTACAACGCATCTTCCAGGTACAATCTAGACTTACGTCCAAAGACAGTTAATGTATCACCTGTGCCTGCTGATAAAGAGGAGGCTCTTAGAGGATACCTCATGTCAATTGGCGAGTACGAGGAGACTAAACGCATTCCCAACAACCCAGATATAGTATCTGTGACATTTAAAGACAGAAAGACTGCAGAGAACTTTTTCTATGGGTCCAGGGATATCCCAGAGATCGGTTCAGTGGAAAAGACATGGATAAATGCAACAGCCTCTGACCCAGTACCTTCCACCGACGTTAAGATGGATTAAGCTATTTAAGTAGGATAGTTATCGATGCTAGATAGAAATTTAATGCTCTAATGCTCTAGGGTCTGTCTATTTGCCCTTACCCTAACTACATTGCTTCACCTCCATAAAAAAGTTCACATTAGTAGAAACTAGTTCATTAGCAACCTCTCGATTTCAATCTTGGTCTCGCTCATAGAATTTCTGGTTGCTTACTCTCTAATCTAGCGATCTTGCTTGCGTCTTATTCAATAATTACATACTGAATACGAAACGGGCGTTTAAATGTCTTCTCAACGGCAAGCTGGTTAGTGCTCAATGGCTTCATGTAGTGTGAATATTGTTAACATTGATTCAGCTAGACGTAACTACGCAGAAAATACTGCAGAGCAAGACAGTTATTCCGATGATACAGACAACACAAGCTACTCAGAGGAAGACGAGGATGGCGCCCCCCAAGGTGAGTATCAATCTGTTTGCCACTCAGCATGTCTAACATTTGCAGTCGCCATTCCAAAAATCAAGCTGAAAATTGGTGGAAGTCAGCAGATGGTGCACACATCTGAACCTGTACACGGAGAAAATGAGGCAGCAGATGGAAAGTCATTCAAGGGCGATAGCAGCGATGTTCCCAGTGATTACCGCCCGGATAGCGTTGCTCGAATGTTTGGCAAGTTTGACTTTTCCTACCTCAGACTAAAGCCAGATCATGCCTCCAGACCTATTTGGATTAACCCAGATGACGGGCGGATCATCCTGGAAAGTTTTTCCCCGCTTGCTGAGCAGGCTCAGGACTTTTTGGTGACTATTGCGGAGCCAGTGAGCCGACCTAGCTATATTCACGAGTACAGGCTTACTACTTACTCATTATATGCTGCCGTTTCGGTCGGGCTGCAAACCGACGATATCATATCTGTTCTCAATCGAATGTCTAAAGTTCCTGTGCCCAAGAGTATCATTACTTTTATTCACAATTGCACAGTATCTTACGGCAAAGTCAAACTTGTGTTGAAGCACAATCGATACTTTGTGGAGAGCACGCAAGCCGACATTTTACAAATGCTTCTCAAGGACCCTGAAATTGGACCGCTGCGTATTGAATCGCCTGAAAACTCAAATGACGGACTGGTTACAGAAAAAGCGCCCACAAATAATTTTGTCGTTCCTGGCACAACGCCAGCAAAACCGGTGGACTCGAAGAAAGAAGGAGGCGAGAACGAAATTGAAAATGCTTTTCAGTCTGCCGTAGGCCAGGACGACGACGATGAAATGGGCACTGTCCATTCCTTCGAGATTGCTCCTTCTTCTGTCGAAATTGTCAAGAAGCGATGCCAAGATATCGACTATCCAATGTTGGAAGAGTATGACTTCAAGCACGATGACCGAAACCCAAACTTGGACATTAATCTTAAACCATCGACACAAATTCGCCCATATCAAGAAAAGAGTTTAAGTAAAATGTTTGGAAACAGTAGAGCAAGATCTGGTATCATTGTTCTGCCGTGTGGAGCTGGTAAAACTCTGGTGGGAATCACCGCAGCGTGCACAATTGGAAAATCGGTGATTGTGCTTTGCACGTCGTCGGTGTCCGTTTACCAATGGAGGCAGCAATTCTTGCAATGGAGTACGATTCAGCCCGAAAATGTTGCTGTATTTACATCGGAAAATAAGGAAAAGTTCCAGGGAGATGCTGGTTTGGTTGTTTCGACGTATTCGATGGTTGCCAATACACGCAATCGCTCGCATGACTCGCAGAAAATGATGGATTTTTTAACGTCGCGCGAATGGGGATTCATTATTTTGGATGAAGTGCACGTCGTGCCCGCTGCAATGTTCAGAAGAGTGGTTACTACTATTGCGGCGCATTCTAAGTTGGGACTTACAGCCACATTGCTCCGTGAGGATGACAAGATTGACGATTTGAATTTTTTGATCGGACCAAAGTTATACGAGGCCAACTGGATGGACTTGTCACAAAAGGGCCATATTGCGAATGTCCAGTGCGCAGAGGTTTGGTGTCCCATGACCGCCGAGTTTTATCAGGAATATCTCAATGTGAACGCACGAAAGCGCATGCTGCTGTATATCATGAATCCGTCTAAATTTCAAGCCGCGCAGTTTTTGATTGAATATCATGAGAAGCGTGGCGATAAAATAATTGTGTTTTCTGACAACGTTTATGCGCTAAAAGCATATGCACTAAAACTAAAGAAGCCTTACATTTACGGAAGTACGCCACAGGCAGAACGCATAATGATTCTAAAGAACTTTCAGAACAACGACCAAGTGAATACTATTTTCCTGTCTAAGGTGGGTGATACTAGTATCGATCTGCCGGAGGCAACATGCCTGATTCAGATCTCGTCACACTACGGATCTCGACGTCAGGAAGCGCAACGGCTTGGCCGAATTCTTCGTGCTAAGCGCCGTAACGACGAGGGGTTCAATGCCTTCTTTTATTCGCTAGTGTCCAAAGACACGCAAGAAATGTATTACTCAACCAAGCGGCAGGCATTTTTGGTAGACCAGGGATATGCGTTTAAAGTGATTACGCATCTTCATGGGATGGAAGAGCTGCCCAACCTGGCTTACTCGTCCGCACGAGAGCGACGGGAACTGCTTCAAGAGGTTCTTTTACAGAACGAGGAGATGGCCGGGATCGAGGCGGGCGACGATGCCGACAACTTTGTGGGCAGAGGCTCTGGAGTGGGGAAGAAGGCTGGCAAGGGAGGCAAGGCCAGACGAGTGGTCGGAAATATGTCTAACTTGGCTGGTGGCGATGACATGGCGTACGTTGAATACAACAAAAGCCGGAATAAGGAGCTCAAAGCCACAAACAACATGATAAACAAGCTTTACAAGAAGAAAAAGAAGCCCTGAAAATCTGGTAGTGGTAGAGGTACCTGCGGGAAGGTGTTTATTTTGGACTAATTGGGTGATGTTGCGCCATAGTGCGTCTTGATGAGGAATCAGTGGCTGCCGTCCATATTGAGCTGGATATGCCATGTTACGATATTGATATTGACATGTCCGTGATAAGAATGATAGATAGATAGTCCGATAAGTATGCTTGAATATGGACTTCACGTGCAAGAAATACAGAAAAAATGAGTTATCTTGAGGGGCGTAGAACGGAAGGGTCTGAAAGGAGGTTGTTTGTAGCAATCTGGGTAGGCCTCCCGTACCGTCAAGAGAGGCGAAGACTCAGGGCAATTTGTCCGTTTCCAGAAGCTTTTGGGTCTTTGGAAATGTTTTCTGCAGAAACTAGAACAGGCTTGATTGTGGCTTGCCTTTGACTTTGGGCGGCCCACGAAAATACTTAAAAGTCTTCAAAGCCTTGAGAGCCAGTGAAAAGCCTGCAAAAACGCCACATTTGGCTGCCTTATTATGCCTTCATTGTAGACTTGGGCCAGTCTGGCAGCTATAGCTGCTGCTATAGTAGTGCCACTTGGCGTTGTGAATCCCTGCACGCGATTACGCCATTTTTAACAAGGAAGGTGTATACACCTAAATAAGCCAGCAGCGCTATAGCTCTCTATGACAGTGTTTGTGGCAACTTGTGGGTGCCTGAGCCGGCGTAGACGCGCATCAAACAAGCTATTTCTGAGGGTATAGACTTGAGTGTTTGCCAAAAAAGTGCTGCTTCTAACGTTTAAGCTTCTGCTTCAGCTTTGATCACGACAGGAAAATGATGGGCATACGAGCTCCCTATAGCCTCGTACTTTGTATCTACCATAGTATACACAGGCACTATAAATGAGACGCCATGTTCGCCCTTTTCTCTATTTCTTGTCCTTCAGAAGATCCTCGCTAGAGTAGCATAGCAAATCTCGCGAAAAATGTCAGAAAATATCGAGAAAAAAGACCTCGAGTACGCACACAGCACTGAGTTGTCGAG
This sequence comes from Geotrichum aggregatum, assembly GCA_030564925.1. Classification (NCBI taxonomy): domain Eukaryota; kingdom Fungi; phylum Ascomycota; class Dipodascomycetes; order Dipodascales; family Dipodascaceae; genus Geotrichum; species Geotrichum aggregatum. Next base: position 85,194 of record JAJMAH010000054.1, on the reverse strand, counting down.
CGAACCCTCGTTGGACAAATATCTAGGCGAAGTGGCCCAAAACGAAGCGGACAATGACATCAAGTACCGCACCTGCTCTTGGCAAAAGACTGCTGCCCTCCTGTTCAGCGAATACATCTGCCTCGCTATCCTGAGTTTCCCGTGGTCTTACTCCGTTCTTGGTCTCATTCCTGGTCTAATCCTCACAGCCGCTGTTGCCCTATCTACCCTCTACACTGGACTTGTTCTCTGGGAGTTCTGTCTCAAAAACCCGCATGTGCGCGATGTCTGTGATATCGGCCAACACCTTTTCTGGGGCAAGAAGTGGGCCTGGTGGTTCACTGCCGTCTGCTTCCTTCTAAACAACACCATGATTCAGGGTCTCCACGTCTTGGTAGGAAGCAAGTATCTCAATTCCATCTCTAATCATGGTGCTTGCTCTGTAGTCTTCGGAGTCGTTACAGCCGTCATTTGCTTCATCTTCTCCATGCCCAGAACTTTTGCAGGCATGTCATACTTGGCTACTTTCTCAGCTGCCACTATGTTTATTGCCGTTATTCTGTGCATGGTCTTTGCTGGTATCCAGGACCATCCCGGTCACTATGATGGTACACCCGTTGTGTGGAGGCTTATTCCTCTTCCAGGCACTACTTTTACCGCTGGTATGAGCGCGTTCCTCAACATTGTGTACACCTTTGTAGGTCAAATCACATATCCTTCTTTCATTGCTGAGATGAAGGACCCACGCGAGTTCCGGAAGGTGCTCTACATGGTGACCTTGGCTGAGTTTGTTGTGTTTGCACTGGCTGGTGCCATTGTTTACGTTTATGTAGGCGGCTACTACATTACAGCCCCGGCTTTTGGTTCTCTCGATACCAAATACATGAAGATTGCCTTCTCATTTGCCATTCCTACCATCGTCTTCCTTGGTGTGCTGTACTCTGCCGTCACTGCCAAATTCATCTTCTTCTCCATCTTCAAGGGTACAAAGCACGTCACTTCCAACACCGTCTTTGGCTGGGGTGCATGGATCTCGATTGTCGCCGGTACTTGGATTGCCGCATTTATTATTGCAGAGGTGATTCCCTTTTTCAGCGACCTGTTGTCTCTCATGTCCTCGCTGTTTGATGCCTGGTTTGGATTCATCTTCTGGGGTGTCGCTTACCTCCAGTTGCGCCAACAGGAGCTCGGCCCTGGCTGGTGGAAGCGTCTCACGCTATGGGGCAACTTCAAGCTGGGGATCAACCTGTTTTTGATTTTCTGTGGTCTGTTCGTGCTTGGCCCTGGTACCTACGCCTCTGTTGATAGTATCGTCCTGTCTTACCAGGCCGGAACTGTTGGAGGAGTCTTTTCTTGCGCCAGCAACGGCTTTTCATAGTCCAAATCTATTATGACACATAACTAGTTCCAATCTTTTTGCGTTTTTCCGAAAAATAATATTCAAATATAATTAGTCTTTTACAAAATCCTCCGCTAGACTTGGGTTCAAGTCGCGATTGATATTGATGTCGGTTCTTTCGGATTCGTCGTGAGTAGCTATGGCGTAACATTGTTTGTAACTCAGTGCGACCCGGGCTACCCATGACTCAGCGCTATCACCCGCGTAGGCACATCTATAAAAGTCGGCCCGTTTCTCTCTATGTCTGTAGAACACCGATAGTACCAGTATTGTCCTTAGAACCAGTCCTATCAGAACTATAAAAAACAGCAGAATAATGACGAACACCCTTAGAATTGCCATTGTCGAAGCCGACACTCCCAATCCCGACATTGCCGTCAATTACGGGTCTTACGGCGATATTTTCACAAAACTTCTGTTTGAAGCTGGTCTGCCAAAGTCCGCCGTAATCACTACTCATCAGGTCGTAGAGCATCCTGAGAACCTTCCAGATATTGAAAACAACGTGTTTGATGCCGTTCTCATTTCAGGGTCCAAATACAACTCTTATGAAGACGTTGACTGGATCAACAGGCTCAGCGATTTCGCTGCCGCGGCTATTGCGAAAGGAATCAAGGTTATTGGTGAGTACAAACCAAGCTGCATACTTTTTCGCTAACCACTATGATATCACAGGTGTCTGCTTCGGCCATCAGATCATCGGACGCGCGTTAGGAGCCAAGGTTGGCGTCAATCCCAAGGGCTGGGAAGTATCAGCGTCTACCATAAACCTGACCCCCAAAGGACAAGAGATCTTTTCTTCTCTTGCCAAGGCCAACAACAATACGCTAAACATCATGGAGATGCACCGCGACGTTGTGTTTGACCTGCCCAAGGACACCGAGCTCTTGGCCTCCAATGAAAACTGTCTTGTGCAAGCCTTTTATCGGCCAAAAAGCATATTGGCAGTCCAGGGCCACCCAGAATTCACTGCAGAGTTTGAAGATATTCTGATCAAGGCCAGAAAGGCTGCTGGCGTTCTTTCGACTGAAATTGCGGATAACGGTCTGGCACGTTTAAGTAGCAGAAACGACGGGCTTGCAATTGCCCAGGTCTTTATCAAGTTTATTGAGGACAAGTAGCCTTAAGCTTATAAGAATGCATGTCTATATATACGATTTCTTGCGCCCGTTCAACAATATTGCAAAGTAGAGTGCTGACTTTACAAAGTCTTACAGCTGTTACATAGACGGCAGCAGCAGGCTCCATGCAGCTTAACGCCCAGCTGCCATACTAAAACACACTTTTGCCGGCAGATCTGGGGCTTTCCGCATCAAAAAATCAGCAGCAAATGAACCTTTTGGTCTTGACCTCCTGAAATGCATATGGTCTCTCACACAGAACTTGCAGAATTAAATACGGCTAATATTGCTGTCTCCCTCTGTTTTTTTCTGTGATCTCATCTTTTCGCAATAAATTCATTCTTCTGATCTTCCTCTTCTTCTGCTTCTCTAATTCTCCTTCTGTTGATCTTACTCTCGGTGCTGACAGCTAGACTCCAGATTTTTGTTCGTCGATATGTCCATCTTTGACAAAATCTCTTCCCGTAAGTTCTGAAACATCGCCGCGTGTGCCTAAATTCGGAAGCATCACAAAACGTCACCGCAAAACGAGAGATAACGATACTTTGATACATCGCGATCGATATAGATTTGAATCAGCTTTGCTAACTGCCAACAAATCACCCCTCAGACTTGGAATACCGCAAGATTCAAAACAAGTATGCTAAGCGCAGACCCCCTACAGGCCAGATCGCCGTCTCATGCGACTCCCCATCCCTCTATACCATGAAAGAAGAGCGCGCAAAGATTGCGGCCCGCCGTCTTAAAGAAGCAGCTAAAGAAGAGGAAGCCAAGTCTAAACCCAATTCAAAAACCCGCCAGGCAAGCCAAGACCGTAGCAGAGCTCAAATGTCCCATGATAGTGCAAGGACCAAGGGTACCCGCGAAGACCGGTACTACAATACAACGACAACCGCAGCTTCGCGAACCAAGAGTAACGACCGCGTGCCCCGCAAATCAGCAAGCATGCTGACGCTTTCAGGGTTCCGCGGGCGGCGCACAAATAGCGAGCGGCAGGCCACCACAACAACGACAAGCCCTGATCCTCAGCTTGTGGTGCATGATAACGGGCTATCTCATCAGTTGCAACGAAATGCGGCAGTTGCTGCAAAACCGCAACGGTACGATGGGACGGAAGAGTCCGCGAATGATGAACAATATAATCTGTTTGGTTCATCCTTCAGTGGTGCGTCTTCACGAGATGAGAGAAGCAAGCAGCAGCAGCATGTGAATTACACAGGAAGCGCGAGACCACGAAATAATCGCCAGCTCTCTTCTTCCAATGCAGCATATTCAAAAAGACTGTCTTTTGTTGATACCTCCTCCACTACAGCATACGATCGCGACATAAAAGCGGCCCGCAGAATGTCCACTCCACTCACCAACAACAGCTCATCATTATCGTCTACTCCTTACTGGTTGGAAGAGCCACAGCTGTACCAGCATGAAGAAGTACCTGTTCCTTCTCGCCAGATTCTTTCTTCTCCGTCTGCTTACCCTGGTTTTAAGTCATATAATACCTATGCAAATTCGAACTCACCGCCGTCTGCGCCGCATTTATCTCCGTTCAATGATTACAAGGTATCGGCGCGCCCATTGTCTTCTATAAATCTCAGCACGACAGGGGGAGAAGAAGGAGAAACTCCGAACTCCTTCTATCAACCTTCTTCCTTATATCAAACAGACAAAAAGCGAGCCTCCTTTTACGGATCAACCTCAAATTCAGCGCCTTCTTCCAACACAGATTTGTCTACCATGCCTCCATCGACACCCCAGTCGCGCAGGGCTGCGAGCCGTTACTATGATGAAGCCCGGAATCGTGCCTTATTTGTTGAGCGTAGGTCGTCACAGTTACAACAGCCTTCCAAATCTCAGTCATATTTTTCGAGAAAGTTGTCTGTTCTAGTTGGTCATTAGAAGCACAGCTATTCGGAAACATCATGGCCTAATCTTTTGTGAAATGCTGTGAAACCTGTACCTGTCTTGAAGTTTTGAGGTCAATGACTATCGACTGTACACTAATATGCTAGGGTCCTGTATTAATCTTTATATAAATTGCCATACTGAACAACTTTTCCATTAATCATTTCAATCGCCACGTACCTGACTTCATACTAAGGCCGCCATTTGGGCACCGGTGCTGATTGAGCTTTCTCATCTTTAGACTTGAACCCCGCACCAGGCCCACTACGCCGAAATATCTCCTCTGCAACTGACGCTGGCGGAGCCCCGTCTACAGATGAAGATGGAGCCCGATGATGGACGCCACCACGACCAGTACCACGGTTACCGTTGTTGCTGCTTAGCCCCAACTTGGGTACCCGGAACCCTCCTGATGTTGTTCTTTGGCGCTGGCTCTGGCTCTGACTATTTATATGGCCAGCCTGACCTCCTGCCGTGACAGGCCCATCGCTTGCGGAGTTGCCCAGCATTCGGCGTACGCCTTGTCGCCCTGTTGTAGCATTCTGGGACGTCAAAGGTGACGATGATGATGCTCCTCCTACTCCGAACAATGGTGGCTTGCTAGACACAGGCGACGCAGGAACTGCATGGTTCTGGATTGCTGTTGTCGTTGTCGCCGCTATAGGGCGGATACCCACTCCTGATGCTACCCCGGGCACTCTGAGATTAGGAAACCGACCACTGCTGCGTTTAGATGGTGTTGACACCGTATGCACAGGGCTTTCAGCGTTCACTGGTCCACCTTGGGTCGTTGATTCCTTGCGATTGTTTCGAGGCGAAAGACCTGAAATGTTACCAATAACACCGCCGGACATGTCTGCCACATCCTGGGGCCCAGGTCCAGAAGGAGGGAGCGAATCACCTCCGTACAACTTCATGTCTCCAAACATCCTTGAAAGCGTGCTGTTCCGCACGTCTTGGTGACGTTGCTGAACAACATGAAATTTTTTCATCAAATCAGTCCAACGCACGTCATAGAATGATAGTGGTGTATTGTTGTGACTATTCAGGTTGATACTTGCAGAATATCGGTTTACCAGGTTACTGCTGCTATTACTGTTGCCTCCGCCTATACCACCCTGTCCACTGACACTCATCCGTTCAATAGGCGTTGCATTTCCTGTACCGGAACCAGATACACCGCTCCCGCTGTTTGCTGTGCCCCCAGCAGCCCCGCCACGCATTTGCTGCAGGCTGTGAGGGGGAGGAACGTGCAAAAATCCAATGGAAGAAACACTGTTCAGTCGGTTTCGAAGTGTAGCAAATGCCGACGATTGTGGAAGTAACATTAGTATTCCATAAAGACACTTGTACAGGTACGGGAATTTTTCAGGCTCCAGCAGTTGTAGTCTCAAATGCGTGAAAACTGGCGACTCAAGTAGCTGGACTAGTTTGTCAATTTGAATCAAAAGCGGTACGGTGATTTCGAAGTCGACTATTGTCTGTATTAGTAAAAATGCGTGTTCATAAGCTTGCGAGAGCAAGCACAACGCCAAAGCAGCTGAAGGATTGTGACACCAGGACCGAAATAGTGCAGTAAAAAACTGAACTCCTTCCTTGTTATTGAGTGATCGTAGTCTCATTCGAAGTTGAGACAGCTCAGGGGCCGTTATAAGGATGTTGCTCAAATTTTGGACCATGATGCTCGCAAATTCTAAGTCTTCGTCTTCACGTTCTAGAATTTCTGCAAGCGTCCAATATATTCGCTCTGGCCTCAAGCTCATGCATAGCTGTCTTATAATCAGGTTCCCTCTCGTCTCTAGCAGACGCCTGTCCGTAGAAAACAGGTTCAACAGATTTACCATAAACACGGTGAAATACTCGTTGTCAGATTTGTAAGATATTTGAGCAAGGAGCTGTAGGTCTCGGGTAATTACTTGCTCAGAAGGATCAGATAAAGTCTTAAGCAATGCAGGAAAAGTCCCATCGTTGATTGCAAGAATTTTTTTGGGTACTTTTCGATGCAGCATGATAAGCCAGTCAAGCGCAGCAACACGCGTCTCTTCTTTCTCATCTAAAAAGTGCAGTGTAAGAGCATTGACTGTTGCTGAGTAGTCTAGTTTTCCCTTACCGCTGGCACTCTCGTCGCTATCATCAACAGCCGATTCATTAAGACCTTCTGGGTCGTTGTTGCTAGAAACAACAAATTTGGGTTTTTCTTCTTTATCTTCGTCTTCATCCTCTTCATCCTCGGGCAACGACATGATAAGATCAAGCATCTTTCTGTTGACTCTTTCAGCAGCTTTCCGTAGTTCATCGCCGTCATAAGCCATCGTAGGGAGTAGCACAGACAAAAATCGGGGCCCGTATGGAAAAATGCTCGAAGGGGAGATATCCAGAAACGCTTCAATCCAATTCAGAACAACAAGTTGAATCTCTTCAACAGAAGAGTCTAGATGGGAGATGAGTATCTCAATTATTCGCTCAAAATCAATGTACACATCTTGGCCTGGAATGTAAATTCCGTCAAGCTCGTCGTCTTCATCGTCAGGCTCTCCATCTAAGGCTTTATCATCTTCTTCCTTGTCTTTCTCGTTTCCTGAACACTCACTTGCGCTTTCAACAGCTTGATCGTCAGCTTCCAATTCCTGGCCCACGTCTGCAGGCTTTTCGTTGGGCACAGCAGTCTCCTCAGAGCTGCTTACTTCATTCCCAGACTTTGGTTGCTGGGTTGAATCATTTGGAGTAGTGGATAATGAGCCGCTTGCTATAGACTTAAGCTGGGCAGAGCCTGCAGTAGATCTTCGCCTTTTGTTATTTGACGTCTGCCCTTGAGCGCTAGAATGTCGTATACGTGTGGTACCAGATGTGTTGTGAGAAGCAGATGTATCTTCTCCGTCGCTCTCCTGAACACTTGCTTGTGAGGATGTTGGCTGCTGCTGCTGCTGCTCAATTATCCGTTTGATTTCGGTAATGCGTCTAATTTCTTCCAAAAATATGTCCAAGCAGGCGTGTGTAGCCACGCGAACTCCGCTAATAGGGTCGTTTAGATAGTTAATGAGGCCTCCGAGGAACGAAGGAATGTACGACACAAGCTCCAGATCAGGAATAGAGTCCAACAAAGTGATCCATGAAACAAGGAAAGTGCGTGTGGCAGGATTGATAACGTATATGCGCTCCATAAGTAAAGGAATGAATCGTGGGAGAGAAAAAGTGGTTACCTGCTGGGGAGGTTCCTGGGCAATAACTGGTTTTGAAGGGTCACTGTCTTCTATCTGAGCAGCATAGCTCTCAGGAGGGCCGTCGCTAATAATGGAGACATATGTGGCCGCTTTTTCAGCTACTATGTCTTTGATCAATCGATTAAGGAGGTCTGCACCGTTTTGCACAGAAGGGTCAGAATCAGCTGAAAGCTTTGACAGGGCGTCAAACAACTCATTGAAATACACTAGAATCTCTCCTTTGGCGACCTTGGCTATATTATACATGCTCTCACAAGCATAGTAGCGGACTCGAGCATCTTGATCTCCGAAACAAGCCAGTACCGGGTGGACAATATCCTCCAAATACTCCACCACTTCGTTTTGTCCCAGAGCTATGGCAGCTGCAGCCAGTCCAATTAAGCCACCATTACGAGCATTTGGATGATGAATTGCGTATGCGAAGTCCCGGCATAGCTGGTCAATTATTGCTTTGATCTTGTCACTCTCTCCATCTTCTAAACAGTCTCTGATCACTTGTTCGAGCTCCACAGCAGCATACTTTCGTTTATCATAAAGCCGGTCACTCAGACCTTTCTGGATCTCCCTATCTGATTCCTGCGTTAACATTTTACTCGATCATACATACACTGTTACTTACCCATTTAGTATCGCTATGCTACACCAGAGTGTTTGCTGGTTTCGAGTAGACTATTTAGAGGTATCAAATTTGTTTCAGTACCACAAGTTCATAGCACTGAACTGCATTAAAACAGAGCCACAGTTGATAGTAGAGTTCTTGTCTACAAGGGCGCAGAATGATAGCTACTAAACGTATCGCTAGTATCGGCACTTTGGTAGTTTTCTTGGTTTTCAGGGTGAAGAAAATGGCCAAAACTTAATTCGCAACATTCTCAGACGGTGGAGTGCCCTAGCCCTGAGGAGAAGATTAGTCGTCAGCCGTACTGTAGTTTCAAACATTCCCAGATACGAATCAAAGTTATCTTCCACAACCATCAAGACAACAATAACTGTAGCAATATCATGTCGAGCGACTGGACGAGGGATGTTAACATTCAGCCCAATGCCGCAACATTGAGGGCAAGTATTTGTATTAACTGCGTCAAGAGCTTTCTAACGTCAGTACCTTAGGATTTTCATGCCGCTCAGGACTCGTTTGCTGAGCAAGAATACGGCTCCAGAGGCTTACAAAAGACACTTGAAAGCCTATTTCTCACGTCCAACAACCTCAGGCTCAAGTAAGTACATACGTATTAGCTGTTAATCTCTACTTATCAGACGGCTGTAGGACTGAGTCAGTTAAGCTGTCATTGCAGCAAACCACACCGAGAGCAGAGGGCGCGCTGAAGCAGATAGATGTCAACCCAAGCAAGTAGGCTTGCACTGATATATACAAATCAATAACCATTCGGTGAAACTATATCTTTTACAGTTTATATATTAGCGGGTAGGAGGAGGAGGAGGGGGAGGTGGCTTGGCCAGACCTGGAGGAGGAGGAGGTGGGGGTGGATGTGCAAGCCCAGGAGGAGGAGGCGGGCGATGGCCTGGAGGAGGAGGGATTTGTGAGATTCCACCCGGGGGGAGTAGTGGCTGTTTTACTACACCTGGAATTTGATGCACTCCAGGAGGAAGCCGCGGTAGAGGTACAGAGGCTGGAGAAGGAGGCAGGGTGTTGATTTCAACAGGTGGTACAAAAGAGGTTAGTTGAGCGGTGGGAAAGCCATGAGAAACAGATCCATATGAGTTGCCTTGACCTCCTCTCCCCGGGGAGTAACTACCTTGTGGATCGTGAAATGAGCCTCTATTTCCACTGAAGCCATTCCCAGATCGGTTATCGTAGCTGTTTGTATTGTCATTATACCCCCCACGAAAGTTGTTGTCTCTTTCTCGGTTATTGTACCCATTGTCGTTCCTGAACCTGTCATTGTTCCCACCGCGGAATCTGCTGCCTCCATTAGAACGGTACTGCTCGCTTTGCTCCATTTGTTCTTTCACAGATGCAATCAAGTCAAGACACATTTCTTTAGCTCTTTGAAGAGCTGCGGTATCGTGGCTCAAAATATGTAAGTACATAGGCATACCATCTTCCTCTCCAGTATCGCGTTCAATGAAACCTGAGCCGCGACCCTTGATCTGAACTCTACACCCAGTTTCGTTTTGAACATGTTTGACATTTTGCCCGCCTTGACCAACAATATAACCGCGAACTTGAAAAGGGGGAAACTGATCAAGATTCACCTGGACGCGCTCCTCTTGACGGGGTTTTCTTCGGTCATCTTGTGCTTGCTTTTCATCGTCTTCCATTTGATCCTTGCGCCGGAATCGCCTTTCGTCTACAAGACTACCGAGGTCTTGCTCAATCAGCTCGTTGATCTTCTCAACTGCCTTGTCCAGCGTTTCTTGGTCTTGCGCCTCCACAAAAAGATGTAAGGCCGGTGCTACTTCGGTCGCCAAGGTTTTATCTGGGTAGTATCGGCCACGAGTAGTAACAACTGCTCCAATCTCTTCGCGAATCATAGTCTGTGTTTCATGTTTCGTAAGTAAATATTTATTGCGCAGATCGTTGATGTCAATATTTTTGAAAAATCCTCCTCTAGAACCCTCGGTGGGCTTCGAAGAGCCACTAGAACCAGAGCTTGCAGTATCAGCAGGAGAAGTGCCGGAGTTATGTGTCATAGGCTTGGGCGCAGAAGAGTGATTTAAAAGACCTTGAGCCGCTATTTGAGCATTAATTCTTGCAGCAGCAGCCGCAGCCAAAGCGACTGGGTCGACCTTTGAAGTCTTGGGGCTTGAGGTCGATGATTCTTCATTCTTACTATCTTCCGACCTGCGGCTTCGGCTGTCCTTCTCTCTTCGATGGGAACTATCGCTACTTCGATGACCGCGGTCCCTATCGTAGTCACGATCCCTACTGCGATAGTCGTCGCGAGAGCGTTCTCTATGCCGGCTGGAGCGCCTGCCATCACGATCATTTCGGCTTGCATGCCTGTTTTCTCTCTCGTGCCGACTAGGACTACTTCTACGCGGACTTCGCGAGCTTTCTTTTGTAGAAGAGCGCGATTCTTCACGTCGCTCGTCCCAGCGCCTCCTTCTGTGCTCCATGATGTTTCGATAGCTATATCCTAGTAATCTCCCGACTTGTATATAAACAGGTTGACGTGAACGCGAGTGTTCTTGATACTTTCGCAGGTAGCAGGCAGATGCACTTTTGTATTAATTTTCATATAGGGCTAGGTTTAGTTCAACTTCGCCAAAGTTGATTTGCGATCTGAGTTGATGCTGGTTCAGCAAACTTACAATCATAGCCAACCTCACCGTTTCGAGTAATACTCTCGAGCATTTTAGAACGTTTCGAAAAGTAAACTAATATGCCCGATGCCACTCAGTTATACTTTGAACTGGCTAGAAAGGCCAGAGAGGAAGGGAAGGCTGTAGGCCCTCAAGTCTACGTTCATCACAATTCTGACGTATTCACTAGGGAATGCCTTAAAGTTGTAAGTATTAGTTGCATTCTCTACCTAAAACAGATACTAACGCGCCTATATTAGAGCAGCTCTATTAGCCAGCTAGCAGGTTATCTTGAGAGGATTCGAGGGTCATATCTAGCCACTGGAAAACGAATTGGCCCAACTCGACATGCTGCCTCTACTGGCGGCCACCCCATTACTTTGACTGACAAACAACGAGACGACATTGACTACGAAACCAAAATGATCATCCAGCAAACGATGATGAGGATCAGGTCGTTGGAGGAGTTAGAAATTCAAAGACTCAACCGAGAGAGCAAAAAAATTGGTGCGTTTTCGTCTTTTTTTGTTGACATGAAGCAAGAAAAAGTTAGCAAGACCATTGCTCTTCATAGAGCAGGAATTTTGTGGTATCTGAATGACAGTCTAAAGGATGTTTCGATGAAGCACTCGGGGCAACAAGAAATCAGGCTTGGCCGGCAAGTTGAGAAATCAAAAAGTATGCTACATAATGTCAATGAACCGACCTCGCTGGCATCAGCCAACACCACGAAGATCAAGAAGCGAGCCAATCCGTATACAACAGGAATTACTGACGACGCGGAGCTACCAGACGTTCTGCGAGATTTATCTCCTCAACAAATCACTGAACTTGAAACAGAAAATACTGCACTACTAGATGAGTTGGAACTTTCTCTCAATAAAGCTAAGGCTGCGGAGAAATCTCTATATGAAATTTCACAAATACAGTCTCAACTAGCTACTCACCTCTCTACACAGAATGAAATGATTGAGGACCTACTGAACGACGCATTTCAAGTTCATGATGACATTACGCAAGCCAACCAGCAGCTAGAAAGTGCCAAAACCCGGAATAAGCGAGCGTCCAAAATTATTATTTACGTCTCGTTATTCTTTGCACTTCTGCTACTTTTCTACGATACCATATCGTATTAATGATGATTCAAAATGATAAATAAATTAAAAATTCTCTTATGTTGATAGGTCTTCTACAGCTGTCTCCGTTTCCGTGTTCTTTTCTTTAGGGTATATCAACTTGTCGACAATTCCAGCTGCGATAGTTGCTCCACCCGATCGTAGAATGATCCTTCCCAGTTCTTTGCTATCTTTGAATAGCTCTATAGGAATGAATCCTTCCTCCAGCTTGATTTCTATTATACCGGCTTGGCCACTGGTCAACAAGCGAGGCTTGGCCTTTGTGACGCTGCCGTCAGCCTTGCTGACTAGAGACAACAGTTTTGAGACAACAGCAGGCATGCTTACACGGCCACGATGAAGAATAACTCTGGCACCCTTAAGAATAGGACGTGCTAATTCAAAACAGACAATACGAGCTTGAAACTTTCGAATAACGGGAATGAGATGATTGGGCGGGCACAACACGTCTGTGACCGAGATGTCTTCAACACCCTCAACTCCAAGAAGCGATACTTCAACAATATCTCCAGCCTTGCCCCATTGGCAAACCTCTTTGTTTATCGATATTGCTTTGATTTTGACAGTGAGACCCTTTGGCACCACGACTGCGGTATCTCCAACTTGCAGAGCTCCAATTTCGATGCGCCCAACAACATGGACTACCGAAGAGTTATCTGGAAGAAATATATCCTGGACAGTCAGACGGAAAGGTGCATCGCTTATCTTTTTGTTGAGCTTTGCTGATTCCAGTAACGCAAGAAGTGGCTCTTTGGTATACCAACCGAATGCCTCAGTGGATTTGTTGACTACGTTGTAACCCAAAAGGCCACTACAGGGCACAAAAGAAACCTGAGATATCTTAAATCCAATTTTTTCCAAAAACGGACTGAGCTGCCCAACGATATCGTGGTAGCGGGCTTCGCTTCCGCCGTCATATGATGCATCAGAAACATCAAGTTTGTTAATGGCGACGACAAGTTTGGACACGCCCATGCTTCGGACTAAAATTGCATGCTCTTTGGTTTGGCCGTCAAGATGAAATCCTGACTCAAAGGCTCCAACAGTAGCGTCGACAACCAGTACAGCGATATCTGCCTGAGATGAACCAGCAATCATCTTGGGCACAAAGTCGCGATGACCAGGAGCATCCAGAATCGTAAATTTAGTTGAAGGAGTCTCAAAATTGCTCATGCAAATGTCCATAGTCACTCCTCTTCTGCGTTCTTCTTCAGTCTGATCCAGTACCCAAGCCAGATGAAACGATCCTTTTCCAGCGCGCTCGCTTTCTCTTTTGAAGTTCTCGACAACGCGTTTCTTGATGGCGCCAACATCAAGCAATAGGCGACCCATAAGAGTACTTTTCCCAGCGTCAACATGACCAATGACCACAAAATTCACATTTGGCTTTTGTGTGGACTCGGAGATTACTTTTTTCAGATCGAGCTTAGGTTTGAGTCCCGGAGATACAGTCTTGGGCTTTGACTCCGTGACCTTGAGTTTTGCCACGCTTTGTGCAATGTCTTCAGTGATGAGATTTTTCGAGCTTTTTGTACTGACGTCGCCAGCTTTTTTTCCTGGAGGAGTCTTGATCTGATTTGTATCAATTTTGACGGTCTTTGCGGAAGGAGGCTCAATCACCTTGGTCGGAGTTTCAACAGGCTTTTTGGCAGGAACAGGCTTTTTAACTTTTGCCACATCGCGCTTTGTATACTTGTCTAGTTGAACGATTAGACCTAGCTAACGGAAAAAAGCCGAAAAAAAAGCACTTACTGGCAAGATATTTTCCAGCTCTTGCAACATCGTAGTTATAATACTTTAGCGATTCCTGAATTGCAGAATCAGGAACAGAGAGAGGGCCAAGAATATCTCTGACGTTTTGCATACAGTACTCAAGCTCTTCTAGAAATAGGGTCAGTCAATGAAACAAGAGGTATGATATCAAACCGGCTACTTACTTGGGCTAATTTCATCCTCATCATAGTACTCATCATCGTAGTAAGTCAGGTCTAATTGTTGTAAGCACGTAGTCCTTTCTTTTCCAGCATCAAGTGACACATACCATCTTCGTCATAGTGCTTGGACATTTTTGCGTTGAACGGTTAGTATTCTGTGGCGTCCAGATGGAATAGAATTCGTTAAATTTGTAGGGCTACAGTCTCGTGCTTGGGTTCAATCAGCAGTAAGTTTTATTTGAAGCAAATGATTTTCCGTGTCATCCGAGGTGAGAGAGACAGGCACAATTATATGGATCTGGGGCAACTCTCGAGCGGTTCTGTTGTACGCAATTTGACAAGGTTGAGCAATTGCAATTGGGAGGTGCAGTTTTTTTGGACTTTAGTTAGTACTATTAGAGCACGAACCTTCACAAAAGTACCCCAAATTAGCCGCTTTTCTACTACATTTTGGCAACGCTCGGACATGGTGAACTTGAAGTCTTAGGCCGGCGCTTTACGTTGAGATACCAAATACAGCTCTATTTTATTATAAGTAGTGCTTAACTTGAAGCATATATGGGCTAATCTAGAAGGATGTTATCAATGATGCGGGTTTGAGAGTTGTGTTTGTTGGGCACGCGAATTGCAGCTGAAATGACTGCACCTTCTCCAGGTGTAACTTGTTCTAGCTCTCTCAGGTTGACTTTGTCTGCAATAGAAATGTAGTCAACCTCAACTGTGAAGCCTTCTTTGTTAGGCTTCAAATAAGGCTCCAAAACCGTATTGATGGCATGGAGAAGATTTTGTCGGCTGGTTGTTCCTGCTTTGTAGAGAGCTTCACCCGCAGCAAGAGCCAAGTACAAAATGCTAGAGTTGGCCCTTCCCTGGGTTGACAAATACGTGTTTCTTGAGCTCATAGCCAGGCTACTCTCTTCACGTACAGTTGGAATCATGACTATTTCTGTTGGAATCAGCAGGTCCCGGACCATGCGCTTAACCACAGTTATTTGTTGAATGTCCTTTTGGCCAAAGTATGATTTTTCAGGACCAACCGCATTGATTAGCTTAGTGACTATGGTAGCCACACCCCGAAAGAACTGCGGTCGGGAAGCGCCCTCGAGCTGCTCGCTAAGACCCTTGACTTCAACAAAAGCGCCAACTTGCTTAGAGACGTCCAATGGGATTCCAGAGGGGTACATTTCAGAAACAGTGGGCAGAAATATAGTTATGGGGTTCGGCGAAGAGACACTTGAGAGTGCCTGTATGTCTGTATCTATTGTTCTTGGGTAACTATCCAAGTCCTCATGAGGAGCGAACTGGGAGGGATTCACAAAAATGGATACGACTGTGTAATCATTTTCGCTTATTGAATTCTCCACCAGATTCAAATGACCCTGATGCAAAGCTCCCATAGTGGGAACGAGGCCAACAGACTTCTGCTGAAGAGTCAACTTTTTGCGCCAGGCCCGCATTTCTCCAACAGACCTGATAATCTGGATTTCAGTTTCGCGCGTCATGTCGGTCGTGTATTGATGCAGCAGTAGATCTAGACGAGCAAGGTGAAACGCAAAGAAATCTCTTTGCTACTGTTTTCCAAAAGAAGTGCTTCTAAAAAGGTACGGTTTGAATGAAATGAGTCAAGCGTTTCGTTAAGGATCAAAGAAAAAAGTCTGAATTTGGGAGGTTGAAAAATGTTGGTAAAGGTTGAGAAAGGTGAAAAAGTAACAAACTTTGCCGAGACCAATGGAAGACCGGAGTTATATATGAAGTGACTAGTGATAAGTTTTCGGGCCAATTGTGAGCTTGTTAAATTGGTCAAAAAACACTGTTGAGCGGACTGAGCAGGAATTCATTTAAAAGAGGCCAAACATGGGTGTATATATACTGCTCTAGTTTAATCGCTTAAGTGCCGAGCGCCGAGCAGAATGGTCATTTGTATCATGGCATATCCTCAAGTTCCCGAGATCTTGCCTCTGAGTAAGAATTCCCCTTAGATCCAGCAGACAAATTGTTCATTTTTCAAGACCAAACCTCCTTCATTTCGTAAAAGTGACCCAGTGGCAGGGTCATATGAGGGATCATGTGGACCCTGATTGACGTCTCAAGAATACGCAGCTGGTGGAGTTTTCAAACTGGGCGCATTTTTGAAAACGACTTTGAAAACGACTTTGACGAGAGCCAATTCAGTTCAATTCATGCTTGAATAAACTATGCTCAAATTTCCAGAGCCTGTGCTAAACATAAACGAGAGAACTCATCCACATCTAAGAGCCTTGAGCTGGAGCTTCCTCTCAAAAATCACATGGGAATGTACACAATCATGGAGAGATATTTAGTGTCTATGGGCAAGGGTTTGCTTAATCCACTTGTGTGCCTTACTCTCACTAGCCAGTCGAGGCCTCCGTTGCCATTGTGCTTCTTCATAAGCTTCTTCATAAGCTAATGTTGACTAGTACTGACTGCTGAATCGTACAATACTGAGACCCAGGTGAGGATAGAACCAGTCGTATGCGATTGTCTGCGCTGGCGTACAAAGCCACTCATCCATCAGGTAGACTATTATGTCTAGAGAAATAAACGTCTTTTTTGTTCCCTAGTTTGATTCTCCCTAACAATACCTCCACGATGATGCCCCAACCATATCCTCCAGCCAAAAGGATAGGCGCCTCGAGGGCGTCTATAGCGCCGTCGTCCATGAGATCTTCTCTTTTGCCTAACTCTCGACAATCAATGCTACCGTCAAGTAATCCACGACAATCAATGGCAACCATGAGTGGGAGAAAGTCTTTAGCTATGCCTGTAGCTCCTTCACGTGCAGGTCCATATACAAGAAATCAGCCACCGCACTCTGGCCCTTCGGCAGGTGAGATGATGACTGCTAGCGTGCAAAGGGCCAATCTAAGAAAAAGCGTTGTCCCTGGCCAAGGCCCACCCGGATCAAATCCCCGAAATCGACAATCTTCTTTTGGTGCTGGAAACTTTTCTACACCAATAAGTACGCCCGTGCTTAGCTCGCGGGATACCCGCCCTTTGCGAGACCGGAATTATCAAGCTGTGATATCTCAGGCAATCTACGACTATCTGCTAGACAATAAGTTCGAAATTGATATGCGACACCCTCTTTCTCAAAAAACTCTCAAAGCTCCTACACAAAAAGACTTTGTATTGATATTTCAATGGCTATACAAACGATTGGATCCGGGGTACAAATTTACAAAAAGCATTGAACATGAGGTCTACTTCCTTCTAAAAACAATTAACTATCCTTTTCTGGAATCAATCAATAAGTCTCAGATTTCAGCTGTAGGGGGGCAGAACTGGCCTAATTATCTCGGTATGCTTCATTGGATGGTGGAACTTAACATGTCCTTGGAAACATTTGACAACAAAGATTATCCGGAGGCAGAAAGTGACGACACCATTTTGGATCAGATTTTCATCCGATATGTATCGAAATCGTACAGAGCTTTCTTGAACAATGAGGATGACTACTCAGAGTACAAAATTGAAATGGAGCAAGAATTTGAGCAGTATAGCGAAGGCCTCATGGGAGACATCGAAGCTTTGACAAATGAAAACAGAAATTTAGAAGAAAGGCTCCGAATCTTGAACCAAGAGAACGAAGCATTGGTTGTATTGTCTCGAAAAGGAGAAGCTCTGGAAAGTGATCTTGTGAAATTTAAAGCCTATATCGATACCATGGAGAAGCGCAAAATCAAATGGACCAATGTGCTGAACAAAATAACGGAGGAGTTAGCTGCATCTGAAAAAGAGCTCAGAGGAATTAACAACGAAAAAGCGCTACTTCAGAAAAGAGTTTCAGAACAAGGCTTAGGGCCCAGCGATATTGATAGAATGAATTCTGAGCGTGAAAAACTTGGCAGAGCTCTGGAAACCATTAGTGCTCGTTTAGAGGAAATGAAAAAAATTTGCGAGGAGAAAGATAATGTGGCACAGAAAGCCCTATACTCATTGGAGGGATATATACAACAGTACACCGCCTCTATATACCGTATAGGAATTCTCTCTGCGCCAGATTACAGCTCGATCAATTTTGACATATTCCTGGACTCGCCGCTCTCTGACGAAAATCTGGGTAAGCGACCAGACGTGATACTTAAGGGTGTCAATTTACAGACCACAATTCGGACTGCGTTACAAAAATATCGATACGATATTGCAAAAAAGGTACACAAAGCTCAAGACGAGTCGATGAAGTTGCACGAGATTATTGACCGTATTTCCGAAACCGTGAGCGAGCGCAAGGACAATATTGAAAACCTTGAAGCAAAACTCAACGCCTCCAAAATAACATATGAAGCCGTTTATGAGACCATGAATTCTGATTCCACTGTTTCGCATGCCGAAATAGAACGCATGGAAAGGGAACTCCACGCCATGAAGATATCAGCCAACCAGGGCATGCTGCAAGTAAATCAGCGTAGCCAAAGCATGGCTATTGAGTACGATCAATTGCAGCGGTCGGTACAGGCGGCGCGTGAGCAGCTGAATATAGATGTGGAGCAAATGATTTCGCATGTCATCAACTTTAAGCTACACGTTCAGTCTGGACTAGAGGATTATGAGAATTTTGTGGTTGACGAGTGGAATTCAGCCGTATCGAATGAATGAGATTTATAGAATTAATTTGTAATACCGGCATGTTCACATATAGTTATTGCCTTCTCAGAATTGAAGCTTTTCATAGGCTTGAACTGATTTACGCGGGTATGGCATCAAGTTGTTAGCAATTGCAGCTATAAGCTCGAGGCTCGTGAGATAGCCAGAGTTATATCCGTAATGATGTTAGTATTTGGCAGAGCTGCCGAAGTGGTACCAAGATATTTTGTTGCGCCTAAGTAAATTTCAGTCTAACCTCCCAAAGGTCAAGTTAGTCAATGCAGCGATTCTACTGGAAAAAGCAAAAAAAAAATTTTACTCATCACCAAAGCTTTGAATTCTTTCGATCTATTCCCAAGGGCTACTTTCTATTCTTACTCGATATCATCCCTGTTCGACGCTGTCCAAAATCCAGATCACATTGTCAGAGAAATATGACTAAAGAATCCAGTGCCCCTGAATCTTTGGCAAAGTCCAAAGAGCTTCTCAGCACCGTCTTTGACTTTCTATCTTCGAACGGGTACAGCAAATCCGCCAAGCAGTTCAAGAAAGAGGCCGAGCTGAGTGACAGCGACATTGAGAAAGAGGATAGCAGTAGCTCTAAGACAAAGAAGCGGGTGCCCCTTGAAGCCATTTTTTATCTTATAAAGAATGGAAAATTGACAGGTCTTCCTGCTGCTGCCGCTGAAGAGGAGGACGAGAATTCTGTAACTGCTGGCGAGGAGGCTGACAAGTCGTCATCTTCAAGCAGCGACAGCGACAGCAGTAGTGACTCTGACAGTGGCTCCGATAGTGACTCCGATAGTGATTCAGAAGATGAAGACAAGAAGGAGAAAAAGGCCAACAACGCTGAAAAGGTTGAAAAGGTAGCAAAGGTTGAGAAGAAAAAAGATACGAAAAAGGAATCTTCTAGCTCGGACTCTTCCAGCTCGGACTCTTCAAGTAGCTCCAGCTCGTCTAGTGACTCCGACTCATCTAGTGACTCCGACTCATCTAGTGACTCCGACTCTTCTTCATCATCATCTTCTTCTTCCTCTTCCTCTTCTTCTTCCTCTTCATCGTCCGAATCTTCATCATCTTCTTCATCTTCTTCATCTTCAGACTCCTCGGACTCTGAATCTGAATCTGAAGATGAGAAGAAAGATGTAGCAGCGACTGCGGAAAAGACTGAAAACAGCAAGAAACGAAAAGCAGAAGATTCGCCTGCCTCTAAGGAAGCCGTGAAGGATGAAGATCCCTATACTAAGAGAGCCAAACTCTCATCATCTAGCAACAGTAATAGCGCGTCGCCCGCTCCTGCCAAAAAGGTTGCAGGTCAAAGGGAATACTTTTCTCGCATTGATCGCAGCAAAGTTGTTTTTGACGATTCTACTTTAAGGGACAACACATACAAAGGAGCTGCTGGTACCTGGGGCCAGGCTGCCAGTGATAAGCTTTTGAAAGTCAGAGGCAAGGATTTTACGAAGAATAAGAACAAAATGAAGAAAGGTAGCTACAGGGGAGGCACTATTACTATGGAGTCTGGCAGTTACAAGTTTACAGATTAGAGCGATACATCATGATGTTTTATTTCGGTACGTAACGGTCTAATCCAGTATTTTTATTCAAATCCTCGCATGCCATAGTCACACTAAGGTGCCATATAGAATCCCTCGTGTCGTAAATCTTAATTCTATTATATCGGAGTTAACCTCTGGGAATAAGCGACTGGGCGACCTGCCCGTACGCGCAAAGCTAGACGGAGGGCGCCGTGTATTTTATAACCATATCAAGATAAAAAGGGAGCGATATAAACGGAGTTATTATATAATTAATACGGCTCTCCCAAAAAGCTTCGAATGTCTTTCCAGCAACCCCCAAACTTTTGGTCCATGTTGATATTGTTAAATTCTATTCTTTCGCCACCGCCTCGCTAACCAACATCTCAGTTCATAACTTTCTCGGCAGCAGTTGAGGCTCACAAGATTTTACTACACACACATCTACTACTTGTGCACTTCTTACTCAAGTCCCGGGAGCTCAGCACTAATAATTGTACAACCAAGAATGGTGTATCACAGTAGGTTCTTCTTGTTGATAATTGCTCCTTACAAATGCCCCGCTAATCTCAAATAGTTCCCATTATATTTGTGGCTGGCGTTGCAGTTGGCGCTGCCACTGCCATCCTCGTGAACCGCGAGGAAATTTGGCAGGGAGCGCAGTACTCATGTCAATATGGAGTTCACACAGTCAAAGCTTTTATTCAAAAAAAGCGCAAGAGGAAGGTCTGTGCATCTCATAATACTAGCAAAGGTCATAAGTGTGAAATATTCATGCGTGAACTGGACGAGAATGGCGAGGTTCTTAAAGAAACTCCTTTATCCGGGGAGTCATATAAGGTCTGTCTTGGCGATCCTTCATGCTATTCGAGCTCAACCGACTGTAGCGATGACAACGATTTAACACCAACAACTAGCCGCTCTACGACCCCGCAACCTATAAACGTAACATCTCGCTATGAGACTTCCACTCGTAATAGGCTCACAAGGGAAGATCCTTGGGCTCAACAGCAACATGAGTTTTATCACCATGGCCTAAGTGGCGACTACGCACCGTCGCAGTATAACAACGGCGACGATGATTTATATGACATGCCACAAGAAGCTATTCCTCTGAGCAAGCTGAAACAAATGAACCTCGAACGGCAGAGATCAATCAACCTGTCTCGTCTAATTCCTTCTGCTTTTGCCTATGACCCTAGTTCAGTCCCCAGCTCCGTTCCTTCTTATTCCTCTGCCACTGCATCCGTCTCAACACAACCTGAGATGGAACAACTTTCATCTCCGATAACCAATATGTTCTACCGAGCATCTACAAGTTCACATTCTAGAGCCACATCTCATAGCTCATCTCACAACGACTTCATGGAGTATGAGAGACGACTGAGGGACGACGATTTCGCTTTTCACAGATTAAATGCCACAATTCCCTCCAAGAAGTCTAAGACGTCTTCAGACGAGTCAAACTCTACCAGGTCAACGAACTATCCTGCCCTATCGTTTAGCCCCCGCGACTCGTTAGAAAGCGGTGGATCGTGGCAGGCTATCTCATCCGTAGCATCTGAGTTGGCTACACCCTCAGAATCCGATATTAGCACTTTGGACTGCGAAAGTTTGATTTATCATAGCGATGGAGAAGAATCATCAACCGATAGATCCATGCCCAGGCCTCGTTCTCACACACACATTCACTGAACTTTCGTCTATGGATATATGGGTCCATATTCACTAAGCCTTTATTTAATGTTATTATTTCATGTTGTTATTTCTATCACTCTTTTGTATAAATTCTGTTTCACAAATAATGAAAGTAAATCTGTTGTCAGCGATAGCCGTTGGTGTCGCTTTGCTCCTTCGATTTCCTAGATGAAGTCGGTTTGTTTTTCGTGCCGGGTGAGCCACTGTGTAAGTTGTTGACCACTCTCCCAAGTTGCCCCAACCACACTTTCTTGCGATAGTTTTCGCTAGTTTTTGGGTATTCACGCAACCTCGCTTCTTGTTCTCTTCCTTCCAATTCTGACAACCTTTTCCATCCACTTTGCTTCCTCTGCCCACAAAAACTTGACCAACCTCAATCGGTTCTTTGTCTTCATAAGTTGCACATACAATAGTGATTACTGATATTTGAGCTATTCAGCCATGAGCTCGCTCAACGGATTACCAGGTCAAAGTAAGTATCGGCGCGTTGCTCATGGTGAGCGCTGTTCCAATAAGGATCAAGACTAATTCTTACAGATGGCCCAGTAATTCGACTTACTGAACAAGAAAAACAAGTCTTTGGTCCCCTGTTCCGGCAAGCCGACCCCGAGAACTCTAATGTCGTCAATGGCGAGACTGCTAGCGTGCTGTTCATCAGGTCTGGTCTCAGCCCTACTATTCTAGGCGATATATGGCAAATAGCCGATCCTGGAAATAATGGATACTTGGACCAGCAGGGTTTTTCTAAGGCTTTACGCTTAATTGGTCATGTTCAAAATGGTGCTCGTCTCGCTCCAAATTTGAGTGACATACGTGAGTTAGCTCTTGCACCTATACCCGTGCGGGTCTAACGTTCTTCTAGCGGGCCCTTTACCCACCTTCAATAGCTCTTCTATTGATTCTCAACCACAGGTACCTCAAGCATCACCGCCCCCTCAATCTGCACCTACGGCACCGGCTGCCTCGCCGACCCAAATTCCTCCGATTTCTCCTCAAGATAAGCTTAACTATACGCGTCTATATGCGCGAACTGCCCCTTCTGGTCTATTGGATGGAGGAGAAGCTCGAAACATTTTTCTGAAATTCAGGCTCCCAAACGAGACACTTATTCAAATATGGAATTTAGTTGATACTCAGCTGAGAGGCAAACTCGACCAAGGAGAATTTGTTCTTGCGATGCACCTTATTCGGTCTATAACCAACCGCTCACTCCGGCAGCTGCCGTCAGTCTTACCAAAAGGTTTGCTTGAATCTATCAATTCTAGTTCCAATCAACCCGCTCGGTCGGCAAGTATTTCTTCTAACAGCAGCTCCCAATACTCTCAAGTCCGTTCCCCAACTTCTGCCAACATTCAAGCGCCTCCTGTGTCTCAAAATTACACTGAGCCCCTTCAACAGAACCAAGCAGACGTCCAATCTGAATGGAGCATTTCGCCTCAAGATCGCGCCAAATTTGACTCTATATTTGTCAGTCTTGATAAAGGGAGATTTGGAGTTATTGGAGCGCAAGAGGTAGTCCCCTTTTTGACTACTTCCAAACTTCCTGAAGAGATTCTGGCTCAAATTTGGGATTTGGCTGATACCAACAATAGCGGGCAATTTGGAAAGAATGAGTTTGCTATTGCAATGTATCTTGTTCAGCAGCAGTTGATGGGAAAACAACTCCCACAAACTTTGCCTGCCTCGTTGCACCCCGGCGCCAATAGCTCTATTTTGCCCTCTGCTGGGTCTCAGCAATTTACTCAACAGCAGCCGCAACCTAATCAGCCACAATTGCAAACTACCCAGCCTGCTTCGGCTCCTGTTTCTGCCCCCGCTAATTCCAAGCCTGCGACCACAAATAGCTCGCTGAACGATTTACTTTCTTTGGGAGCTTCATTGAGTTCACCACCTCTACCCCGAGGAGCTCCCCGGGCGGCTCCACTCAAACTTTCTTCAGGAGAAACCTCGAAACCAATTGTTAGCCCTAGCCTTGAAACTCAGCCTTCTAGCTCTCTTCCTTCTTTCGAGCCTACCTCGAGTTTTGGTCAGTCTATAACTCAAGAGGCTGGCGCTCCTTCAGTAAAGTCTCCGACTACAATCGCATCATTTTCTAGCAGCAGTGCTCCGGCATCTGCTCCTGTATATGGCTCTAGCCCTTCTACGCGAATTTCTTCTCCTCCCGTTAGCCAGATAGAAAACAAGAGATATTCTGCAGTTCCTGTTTCTGCACCTGTCGCACCTACGCCGCGTGCTGTACCTACGCCCTCTTCGTTTTCTGCTCCGCAGCAAGCTCCTCAGCAAAAACGACAGTCCGTTTTGCCGCAGATAGCTACACAACCACAATATTTCAAACAGCCAGCTCCTCAGCTGCCACAGCCTCCACTACAGAGGTCTTTCCAGCAGCTCAATCAACAGCCGGCTCAGCAACCTTTTCAGCCTCAAGATTCTCAAACTGCGCATCAGCCCGATAAGCAAGCCAAACCTTCACAGCAGAAGCCGCTTCAACCTCCCCCACCCCCGCTTCAACGCCAGGGATCCCAGCAGCGCCGTGCTCAACCCCAACAGCCTCTTTTCAACGAACAAGAGTATGCAAACAAGTTGTCTGTCTTGGCTACTGAGAATTCTAGTCTTACTAGCGAGGTCAATTCTATAGGCGACCAAACTCAAGAGGCTAGAAGGAAGCGTGAGGCTGCAGAAACTAAGTTGAGAGAGTTTCAAACCCTGAAAGCTGACCTGGAATCTCGCTTGGCTGTCCTCAAGACCGAGCATGATGCCGAGACCCAAAAAACACAAAAAGCCGAGCAGGAACTGCAACAGCTAAAAACTCAAAGTGAACATCTATCTTCTGAATACGCTTCTTTGGAGGAATCGTACCGCGCTTCTCAAGTTAGACTGCAGGAGACACAAGAACAGTACAAAGAGATCGAAGCCCAGTACAAGGATACACATGATCAGTACCAGGAGATCTTTTCCCAGCTCGAACTTGACCAACAAGAGAATCTAACTTTGAAAGCCAAGATTGATGCACTGGCTGAAAACACTACAGCTCTACATCTCAAGCTTGAACAAGTTCAGAAGGATGCTAGACAGCAGAAGGGGCTTCTTGCAATAAACAAGAAACAGCTCGGCCATGCCGAAAGTGACAACTTAAACGCTCAAACCAAACTTGAAGAGGCATCGACTGAGAAAAAGGCTGGGTCCACTTCCTCCTTGGCACTTTCTGCGACTTTACCTTCTGGATCTTCTGAAGTGCCTCCTGTTGTTTCTAGAGATATTCCGCATGCGCAAAGTGTTTCTTCAGGCCCTTCCAGTTCTGTCATAGGCACTGTAATTGGGGCCGTGAGCGGATTGGCTTTGGGTGGAGCTGCTGTTTTTGCAGGCCATTCTGGCGACAGTACAAGCACTTCTACAGAGTACCAACAAGAGCGTGATGCCACATCTGATAACTTGACTACAAGCCAGTCGTTAAACCCTACTTACGAAGAGGCATCTTTTGAGCGCCAATTAGATGAGCCTTTTAATCAAAGAGATGGCACCGCGCAATCACTTACCGATCCTACTCATTCGTCAGTTGGAGGCACGGTGGACACGCCCAACTCTTCTCCACCCACTTCTGACTTCCAGTACAATCCAGTAAATGCGTTCCATCTTCCCATTGCTCGCTCAGAATCGGTAACCTCCAGCGTCCAAAACAACCCTCCAATGTCAGTGCGAGAAGAAATTGACACATCTCGCCCAGAATCTCCCTCAATTCCAGTAGCTTCTGATTTCGCTTCTCGAGCTCTTCCCCTCGAAGATTTGACCATCAATCCCATTGATACTTACGATGCTGCGGCGCCGCCCTTCACAGCGTCTGATGCAATTCCTCCCGTGTCGGCTGCTGGTCAGAGTTCTCAGGTAGATGCCTCAGCCTATGCTCGGGATCATGAACGTTTTGACACTCAAGGCTCGTCTAGTGTTGAATCTTTTGAAATTGTTCCACGAGTTGGTAGTACTCTTTCACTTCCCCGAGACTCCGAGGAAGATGAATCTAATGAGCCTGATTTGAATAGGCTAGATGCTGGGAGCCCAGCTCAAAAATTGGCTTTGCCAGTGGCTGCAGCAACTTCTACGATTGCTGCATCGGGCGCGGCAGGCAATAAGCCTCCTCCTCCGCCAACTTCGAGAGCAATTACGCCGGCTCCTCATCATGACGAATTGGACTCTTCTCTTTCTCATGAAGGAGTTGTGGAAGCTAATAGTGCAAGCGAGGAGTTGGATACAACCGGCTCTGTTCGTGCATCTGCTATCAACGAGTCTACTTCTCAAGAAAACCTTTCTAGTGACTTAGAAAAGGAACCGATAGTTCCTCAGGATAAGCAAAAGATTTTGGACTCGTCACAAGATACCAACGCTCGAAACGCTGAAGCTGACATGGCTAGAACTGACTCCTCTACTCTTGACAGCTATATTGTAGAACTTGCACCAACGTCGAAACCCATATATTCTGAGAGAGGAGATGTTACTCCTGCCCCCATTCACTCTGCCTCCACGGTCTCCCTACAAGGATCTTCTCCCAATCTCTCGATTGACAATTCTGTTCCTATTGTTCACGCTACTAGGTTATCTCATAATAACAACGGGGAAGGCACTTACAATTTTGCGCAAGAGGAAGGTTCAGCTGTAAATGCTTTGCCTCACGAGCCTGGCATTGCTCTGGCTCAGCCAGCGGAAAATCTGTCAGCCTCTAGTCCTTCTTTACAAGACTCATCACCAGAGGTCTTTCTTGACGCTACGGATGACCTTCACGAAACTACCCCAGCAAATAACCCGCATCCGACACTGGCTTCAAGCACAAAAGAAGCACCATCTCATTCAACGCAAGCAACTCACTCCAGTATCAGTGAGCCTGCTCTCACTGTTCCATCTACCGCTATCGAATCTCCAGCTCCATCTGTATCCCGTGATATCCCTGAAGCAAAATCTTCATCTACCGCTATTAGCAGTTTTGAAAAGGATGCTTCTGGTTCTGGAGAATACAGCCAAGCGAGTGAAGCTTCAGCCCAAAGTTTTGGCAGCAGCAACGAAGAAACGACTCCATCTTTTACGGCCGAAGCAACGCCCATTCATGGTGAATTTCATGACGCCTTTGAATCTTTAAATTCATCTGGTATATCTGAAAAGGTCATCTCTTCCACTGCTAACGAGGGTTTTACTCCTGTTACCGATCTAGCGTCTGATGATGACAGCGCAAGTAACTACGATGATGAAGAGGTTTATGATTCCGAAGAGGATGTTCCGGCCACAGGTAATATGAAGGGGTCTTTGTCCGCTAATGATGACTTTGAAAAGGCCTTCTCCAACGAAGGCTTTGCTCCTGCCGAAGAAGAGATTGAAGAAGAGCCACATCATTTGGAACATGGTATTGTTGATGATTACGCTTCCACCGCACCTCCAGAGCAGTTTATTTCAGCTTCAAGCTCTCCCGCGTCTCATTCGTATAGTAACACGCCAACCTCAGGTATCGCCCCTCGTTTCCCTGTCTCTGAGACCAGCACTTCGAACCAAGCTCTACTTGTACAATCCCCAGAATATGACAGTATTCACAATGGTGTTCCAGCAGTTTCCTCTACCAGTGACAATTCAACACATCCCAGAAATCATGCAGGTCCTTTAGTTGAAGATACGAATGTACCATCAGTCTCAGCTGAAAAACAGTGGCCAGCGAATTCCCAAAGCGAAAACTCCGCGAGCTCTTCCAGGGTTTCCCAGCCTTTTGAGGCTCCTCATGATCAGCCACCGGCGTATGTTGGTACGTCTTCTGGGCAAACGGGTTTTTTGGAGCCATCATATTTTGATTCTCTTGCTGAGAAATCCCGGGTTGCAGCACATCTCGATAACCCTAAGCCTTCAGTTGATTCTCAGTTTTTCAGCCCATCGCCCCAGCAAGCTGCTAGTACAGCACACCCCACTTTGTCACCTCCTGTGCCTGTTCAGAGAACTACTAGTGTATCCAGTAATCCTCCTCTGGTCCCTTCTAAAGAAGTCGATCTTTTTGATGCTGCTTTCGATGGTCTAGATGCTGCGAGCGAGGAAAAAGACGAAGGCGAATTTGACTTCGGCTCTGTTACCCCGTTTGAAACAGCCTTCGGAAAGCCTAGCAACAATCCCAATCAGTTTTTTGGGGGTGGAACTAGCGCTTTTGCTCCTGAGCCAGCACCTAACGTATTTGATGTTTTTCCTACTGACAATGCGCCTGTCCAAAGCCGTACTGGAATCCCTGTATCGAACGACGAATGGGACGCTCTGTTTCTAGGCTTTGGCGCGCCAGATACCGGAACTTCAGAGAACGCGGTTTCTAAGGCCCCCGAGGTTGTGACCAAGCCTGTTTCTCCTAATTCCCAAGCTTTGAATGAGCTAGTGGGCATGGGATTTGAACACTCCAAAGCTTATGATGCGTTGAAAAAGAACAATTTTAACGTTGAGAACGCTAGCAACTATCTGCTTGACCACTAAACTTCTAATATAACTTTTTTTATACTCCCCATACCTCAATGTTTATATTTTAATCGGACGTCGTGTATAACCTAACCCATAATCTCTCAAGTGTATGCCTGAATACTCCGTGAGCTAAACAATCCAGGCCAGCACTGCCATTGAACCATTGAACCATGTTTAACTGTGCCAATTCCGGTATATTTATTTTCACTATTCAGTAACTTGTCAATATCGTCACCTCCAATACTCTTCATTGATTGCAGTTCTTTTTTTCGTTTGAAAGCTAGCTTGTACTCGCCACTTATCGCTTACGCCTCAACCTATTCCGCCAGACGGACAGTTCCGTATGAGCGATCCACGTTCACCACCAAGAATGCCCAGCGCACTCTCTACGCCAAATCTCGCCCAGTCATTCGGTCAACCTTACAATCTTCCGTTAAGTCATGACCTTGCAACGGGGTTCTACGGTCGCTCGCATGTATCACCTAGGCACGTGGCAAATGGGCATCCTACAAGCAAACCCCTCCCAATGCCAGTTTTGCATCCCTCTATCGTCCAAGGGCAGTCGTCTCCAAACACTTTCGTGACCGATAGAGGCAGGTCATGGAGTGCGTCGCGTATCATTCAACTACAGAGGGCGGCGGAAGCTACTGTAGAGTCATGCCCGTCAATCGCCAAGTACTGCCAAATCGCTGTCGAGAATAAAATTAATGTATGTATTTTGATCTTTCTCTCACTAACCAACTAACAGTTATTTAGTACGAGTCATATTCTGCAGCTGGAAATATTGATGAAGCATACACCTGTTATCAGCGAGCCCTTCATATTACAAGCAAAGTTATCCCGAGCCAAGCAAGCTACCAGGAAAAGATTGTTCAGCGTCCAGGATCTACGCTTGCAAAACTCTATAATGACCTTTTACAATTTTTTGAGACGACTGACCAAAGAAACGAGATTGAGCAGCTAGAAGACCGCATTCTCAAGTCTGATTTTCAAGACAGAGACGAAGAGCACATGCCATTCAAGGTCGACATGTATCCTATCCAGGCAGGAACTTTACCTTCTGCACCTTCCTTGTTGGAGCCCTGGGCCAGCGATAATACTAGTATCCCACCAAAGTTAGAATCTGGGGAAGTGCCCTATCAGAGACATCAAGTCGCTAGGAAACCAGTTGAGGGCTCAGAGCACGCTAAATCCAAGCCACAGATTATGTTTTCATCGAGGGTCAACGAACCTCAAATATATTTTCCATCACCTCCCAAGCATAGCGTTTCGTTGACGCACTCATTTTCAAGTTTGCAGCTGTCAAACCCCGCCCCAGAGTATCAACTCCCTATAGCTAATGTTGTTAATTCAGAAACGCTCGATCGCTACATGAGCAAATTCCGCGAAAAGATATTACTTTTGGATATTCGGCCGAGGGGAGCATTTAACGTTCGCCGGTTTCCTTCATCCAATGTTGTGTGCATCGATCCCTCTTTATTGAAAGAAGGAATAACTGAAATTTCTCTTGAGCAAAGCCTGAAAACATCACCGCAAGAAGAGCAGCAGTGTTTTGGGAATAGAAATACATATGACCTAGTCGTTTATTATGATGATGACGCATCATCGATCGAATCTCGACAGTCGGGCAATGCCATGAAGGTGTTGGTTGAATGCATTTATACAAATGCTCTGCTCAAGCCACTAAAGCGCTCCCCATGCCTTTTAATTGGAGGATTAGAAGCTTGGGTGGAGTATCTTGGGCCGGAGTATACGTGGAAAACAGCGGCTTCTCCAGTGCAAGCTAACCGCCCGCTGAGTCACATCTCCAGTGGCCATTCTCCATCATACACAACGGACATTGCTAGTTATTTCAAATCAGACGGGTTCAGTACTTCACCTGAATATGTTCACTCGGAAAGATCCAGGCTCCCAACGTCCTCGAACGCCATGAGCATAATGGAACCCAGCAGGCCTATAGGTTGGAGCAAGCCAAGCCCATCAGCTGGGTCCATACTACATTACTCCCCAACTAAAAGCCCAGTACTACACATGAATCAAATGGCAAATCAAATGTTGAATCGAGGGCAAATAGGGTTTTCTGAATTCGCAACTGGCCTGGTAAACCTAGGGAATACATGCTACATGAACTGCATCTTGCAATGCTTGGTTGGTACGAACAAGTTGAGCGAGATGTTTTGGAGAAGCGAGTATAAGATTTCACGCGATAGCAAGCTAGGATACCAAGGGCAGCTGGCTAATGCGTTTTCGGGTCTTGTCAAGAACATGTATCAAGTGGGATTGATGAGCGGACGCGGCCGTACGGGATGCATGGCACCGAAAGAATTTAAGGCAGTGTGTGGAAAGCTATCAGAATCTTTTAAAGGCACCGACCAGCAAGACTGTCACGAATTTTTAGACTTTGTAGTAGATGGGCTGCATGAGGATTTGAATTCTCGAGGCAACCGGCCGGGCTTGAAGACCCTGACAGAACGCGAGGAAAAAGTGAGGGAATCAATGAGTGTGGAAGACGCTTCTCGCAATGAGTGGCAGCGGCACTTGAACAACAACGACTCGCCCATTTCACGGCATATTCAGGGCCAGTACGTGTCTCGCCTGCAGTGTGCAGTGTGTGGGTGCCAGTCAACAACATACAACGCATTTTCAAGTCTAAGCGTGCCAATTCGACTAGGATACCAAGAAGTTACATTAGATGACTGTTTCAAGCTTTTCACGCAGCAAGAAGTTTTAACGGGAGATGATGCGTGGAACTGCCCCACATGCAAAAAGCCCCAGCGAGCTGTCAAGACAATCAAACTGAGCCGGCTGCCGGACTTTTTGATTGTTCACTTGCAGAGATTCAAGCACGTTGGAGGCGTGTGGGGCAGCAACAAGCTGAACACGCATGTGCGGTTTCCAGGTGATTTGAACATGGACCCGTACCGAGTATTTGGGCAGTCAAAAGCCTGGCAAACTGCAAGCAGTACAAGCGGTGCACCGTCGGAGGTCTTGTCTGGCCGCTACCACCTGTACGGAGTCGCAAACCACTACGGGTCATTAAAAGGAGGCCACTACACTAGTTACGTGAAAAGAAGTGGGCCGTATGGGTGGTGTCTGTATGACGATGCACGAGTGCGAAGCAATGTGCCACTTGATGAGGTTATCAACAAGAACGCCTATGTGTTGTTTTATGAGCGCGTGCAATAGAGTCAGAGGAAGCAAGCGGGAGCGACGTTAGAGAGAATTGTTTGGAGATTTCAAAGGACGATATGGCCTTTGCTTAATTTGGAAGCAGAAGCGTAGGGGAGGTCATAAGCATTTTTTTATTCATAGTTTTCTATTGATATAAGAACGAGCATCAGCATCAGCATTAGCATCTCATCATGAGCAGTACATCTGCGTCCAGTGAGTACAGTGCGTATAGCGCGAAGGAGCGGCTGACTTGAAACATGATCCAAGTTTCTGTCCAATATAAGGACAGTCGGCTAAACTTATGGATTTAGTGTAGAATATATATTTTATATTATGTTTCACCCATTCACTTCATTCAGCAAATTTCAAAACCTACTATTTTGATTCAATAACTTTCGAATCAGGCTTGTTAAACGGCTTTCTTCTCTGTAGTACTGACGTCAACTCTAAAACGGTTCCAAATCTAAACACTCTAAACACCTTGAGAACACTTCTGACACTCCTGTAGCCCGAAGAGAGAAAATTCTAAACTATACAAAGGCGAGGTCTGCCGTTCGCTGGACTTGGCTCTGTCTCCACCTTATGAAGCAGCTGTTCAAACTCCTGTGCGCTTGAGTTATCGATATCATGAAGCTGTAATGATACAATTGACCGAGGAAACTTCAACTCCAGTACCATTAACAGTGTCGATGCGGTTTGGCTACCGCTGCTTAGCTCTCTGTTACGTTCGGCAGACAGCATGTTTTAATGCGAAGTAAATAATACTGATTCCACAGTAGACCAGGGTCCAGTTTTTTGGCGCCAATTAAAAACATAATATTTTGCTCTTACTGGCGTCGTCTCTATCCTTCGTAAAAGGAAAGTGCAATGACAAAATTGATTGTTTGAATTATTCAATTAATTCGATTGACCGATAACAAAATCCAGCTGGGCTGCCTGGAATTATTGCAATTCATTGCTGCTAGACCTGGCTAAAATGCTGTAACTGATACATTGAGGCCTCTCTAGCTTATCTATAAGAGTTATCTACACAAGATTTATAAACAAGATTTATAAACAAGATTTATATATATAGGATATATATACGTAATCGATTTATTTACTTTGTTCATATATGGCGTCCACGGTAAATAAAATAAATATCAGATACAACACAGACTATCATAGATATGTACGGCTACATCCGGCCGCCAGAGAGCTACTAGCCTACGTGGTATACAGTCTGAGACGGAAATTCAATACCGATTGCGATGGCTATTGCGATGACTTTCGTTTGCATTCGTAATTACATTCGCAATCGATACAGCCATTTGCCTGAAAAATCCTCACCCTGCTACCAGAACCTCAAACCGCAAATTCTCCCTTCCCCACGGTTAAAGTTCAGTCTGTAAAGACACACTATCACATGCAGACTCGCAACCGCAACTAAGGCCATTGAGATAGTCTACAGCTGCCGCATTGGGCGCCTATTCCAATATCCTTGTTGGCACTCGCTAAGCGTAAGCGTCTGCAGTCGTTCTAACGGGTTCTGCGCTGCAACGGTTATTCAAGACTAAATCTACTCTAATAGAAATAAGGGCCGTCACAAGGAGCACCATCCAGGCTTCCACTACATGTACATTGAATCACGCTTCAACAGACTCAACAAGAAATTTGTATTGAAACCACGAATTTATAGAACGGCAATGATTATGAAAACAAAAAATAGGTATATATATATATATATATATGGCGCAGCACAGACAAGTGTGGGCATGGCATGATGATCATGAAAATGGGCAGACGACAGGGAATAAACAAGATCGTTAAGAAAATAAATAAGTTGCTTGCTAGGGAAAAATAGAAGTGTGTTTTCAGTGGGTAGAATGGCCTCGGTGGTACTTCAGGCCATTCAGGTTCTTGTAGCGCTTGCCGCATACCTCGCATCTGTATGGCTTGTCTTTTTCCAGCTCCATGCCTTCAGGGTATGGCGCGTTCGACAGGGGGTCAATCACACTAAATGTACCGTCATCGTTTGAATGCAGCGTCTGGTTTTGGTGGCCATGTAGTCTGTGATACTTGAGCCCGTTCTGATTCTTGTACGTCTTGTCGCACCCAATGACGGGACACACAAAAGGTTTATGTTCTCCACGTTCCATGACGTAGAGATGTCTGGCCGGATCATCAATGCACATTTCTTCATCTTCGTCGAGGACCATCGGAGTTCCAGGCACTGAAGAGGTAGGAGAGATAAATACCTCATTTGTGGACACCGCCTCGGCAGACTGCATGCGACGCATAATAGGCGGTTCTATCGGTGGCGAAGGAGAAATGTGAGCTTCTTCATAGTGGCGTAGGAGGTCGTGTAGATTTGGAAGAATGAGGCCACAGCATGAGTAGTCCTTGCAGAATCCAGCCTCAAGATTTGGCAGGTATGAGGACGAAATTGGTGACATGCTGACAGGAGGAGGAGGATTGTGGAACATAACCCTTAGATAAGCTGTTAGTAATGGTGCCAGTCAAGATGCCCAAGAGGGTAACGGGTTCCAGTCTCCCAAAAGAGACCAAATCAAGGAATTTTGTCAAGCCCGGAACCAAACTCAAAAGGGGACAAAGAAGCATTAAAACACTGGCAAGAAGTTTGTGAGCTCGACGGGTAGATAAAGTGGCAATGAAGAGGGTAGCAAGAAAAGTAGCGTGAGACAAATTCATTTGTTTGCACTTGGGTGTTTAGAGTAAAATGTGGGCTTCCTTGACTTGAGCAAAATGTGGCGATAGTAGACTGTAACGAACAGGGTGTAGTGGTTTATAGAGAGGATCTGGGTTTCATGCCAGCACAGTGCCGCAGCGTGCTACAGCATATAGGCTGTGTTGGCTGTATAGACCGGGAAGACCAAGCCTATAGGGAGAGAGAGAGAATGAAATGAGTGAAGCGGCCAAGTAAAGATATGGAACATGATGTAGAGTGAATCAAACAAGAAGTACTTACTCGTCGCGGAGCCAAGAGTTGACGCTCATGCCTCCCCAGGAAACACCGCCCATTCCTTGAGAATGTGCCATGCTCTCACGTCGAAACCGCTGGGGCTGCGTGCTGAACTGATTGTTTCGTTGGTACGAGATATCGATAGGGACAGCTGAACTCATGTTGAAGGTTGAAGGTTAGAGGTCAAAGGATGAATATTAAAGAGTGAAGTTTGAAGATCAGAAAGTGGAATCAGCAAGAATGAGAGAAAGCAACAGAGAGTTTTAGTTTGTATTTTTAAAGCTTCTAATGTTCCTGAAGTCAAAAACTAAAATGTAGATGGAAATGAAAATGGAAATAGAAACGAATAAACCAAGAATGAGCAAGCCGTGGTATTTATATATAGAGAGCGGTGATGACGGAAGAGCAGAGCAGAGCAGAGTGAATTCGTAAGGAACTGTAAAAGACTGAAAGAGAACTAGCTGAGACGGTACCAGCAACAATGTTAACACTAACAACAACAAGAACAACAATGACAACAAGTACTAGCAGTAACCGTTATTATGAATTGATAGAAGACTAGATTCGAAGTTGCAGAAAGAAGAAGAAGAAGAGAAAGAATAATAATGGTACATGCTGACATAACCGCATGTATGCTCTCGTATGTCAGCAACCTGCTGCCTCCCAAACAGGTTTTATGCATGAAACGGTGGGTTACGGTCGCTGTGATCCACGGACTGTGACGGAGAAAGCAGCAGCAACAGCCTGCGCTTCTAATCTAGGAACGAGACGTCGTCGTAGTCGTCAGCACCAGCCTGTTCTGGCGGCTGCGACGGCCGACACGGCAAGAATAGAGCAGCACACGAGCACACGAGCGCACCCAGCTGTAGTCCTCCCTCTAGAGAATGAAATCGGAGCGACGCCAGTGAGAGACCGACAAAATGGGATAACCTCCTGACAAATGGAAAATAAAACCAAAATAGCAACCAAGTAGATTCTACTGCTCAAGAGTAAGGCCCAAAGCCCGAGGTCTTGTGCGTCGAGTAGCTGTTGAGTTCACATGCAGTTACAGCCAACTATTGTGAGGCTGAAGCTTTTATGAGCGGTCTCTTTGGTCTTTTTGGTCCCTTTGGTGTGTACCAAATGGCAGTATACGTAGCTACCAGTAGCCTACCACCGTGTTGATCAATAGTAGATATATACTGGGATAGCATGGCAGTGAAGAGCAGCGAGTGGCAATTAAAGAGAGTGGCAACACATTGATTAGGCCTTCTTTCCAGCCTAGGCACAAAACAACTATAGACTAATCTGCCTGGGCATTTTGGGCACTTGCTTTGAGCCTAGAGCCTTTGCTTTAGCTTTTCCTCTTCAAGGCTCGTGCCGTCCCTTGGAAAAACTCAAAAGCTCTTTCTTCTTCTATGCCAAACCAAGTGAAACAAGTCAAAGCTTGTCCTTAAAATGTCAAAAATAAAATCTAATATATATATTCTGTTTTCCGTTTGGAGACTGCAATAGTTTGGAAGCCTTCAGACATTCAGATCTAGAGTTGTCGCTAACAAAAGTAGAGACATGCCAGAACCATGCTCTGAAATTAATTATGCTTCTCGTGCTTTTAATGCTTGGGATGCTTTTGGCCGTTTGAACCTCTTGTTCGACCACTTCAGTGACTTAACCTAGAAACTATAAATCTAAACACATCAACATAATAAAAAGTAGAGATTAGAAAATTAGTGATCCTGTTTATTATATAGTACCTGCTTTGCGCAGTATTAACGTACTCACAGCGAGCATATAGAAGAGTTGATAATAGGCTTTGTTGTTTATCGTCGTTCTACCAACAGCACATGCATAGCTACATATCCGGCCGTCAAGAACAATCCAAAGATTATAAGCAGGCCGAGTAAGTCCTTACCAAATGCACCTGCGTCAAACCCAAATGTGCTCAGAATTGTTGCACCAGGCACTTCGATGCTGAGCCCGAACTTGCGTTCCGTCAGCGTCAGGTACCGCACCTCGTTCACTACCAGAGCCTCATAAGCGTAGTGGAATATTGAAACGTACTGGATCCAGGCAGTGCCTTTGGGCATACTATCGTGATTTAGAAATAACCCCGCGAAAAGAAGGCTGAACAGCATGACAAGGCACCCCACAAGGTTTGCCACTCCGGTATCGCGTATTAGAATTCCAATCAAAAGGCATGTGGCCGCCGCAGTTAAATTGAACAAGACAAGGATCAACAAAAACTTTCCAAACGTCGCACCTTCAAACGAAAGCCCTACCAACGGGTACAGAATCAGTCCCAAAACAATCGGAGGAAACACTCGTAAAGGCACAATGTCAAACAGCACTTTGGCAAAATAGTAAGCGATTGGTCGATAGTAACCATTGGCCCGCTCACGAACAAATATCACCCGTTCCTCTGCAAACAGACTGAGCGTTGTTAGAGTACTGAACCCAAAAAGGGCCAGCAAAAAGAAGAATAGCCCTAGGCGGTTCTGAAATCCAGAAATGTCATCGCTGATGTTGAAGTACAACACTCCGCAAAAAAGAGCTAGCATTATAGCAATGAAGTAGTGTGTCAAGAGCAGCATAGGATTTCGGTAGAGGTTCTTGAAGGTACGCGTAGATAAAATGCTGAACTGCTTGAACACGTTAACTCGGTCACGGCCTCTGAAGTCAACGCTATTCGCATCCCCGTCCTCGTCATCCACAGAAGACCTGATATTCTCAATTGATTGGTGAAGTGTCTCAGCCAGTAAACTACTGGAGTATGATTCAACCAGGCTCCACAGCGTCAACTCTCGGCCACCGCTTGAAACCGCAGGTAGTAACAACCGACCTTCATCCCGATGGCTCGCAAAATGAAGCCACTCGGTCGTCGTGTCAATATCTTGACTATTGCTGCGAGGTAGAGGGTTATGCAGCCGCTCCTCCTCGCTTCGCGAATCCTCAAGCCCTGCAAATTGATCTTCGGTATCTTCGTCGTCATCGACTGCAGTTCTGCCGTTTACAGGTGTAGCAGTGCCAGCTGCTTTCATCGTCAAGTCAATTAGGTAATCGGCCACATTGAATCCGCTCGGGCATGGATACCCCAGCTCGGAGAAAAACTGTGCGGCCTCCACTTGAGGGCCAGAGTAAACCAGCTTTCCCTGCGCTAATAGGACTAGCTTATCAAAAAGTGACACAATGTTGGATCGGGGTTGGTGAATTGTAAATACAACGGTTCGATTAAAATTCCGCGCGAGGTGTACAAGGCTCTCAACCACGTTGTACGCATTGTAAGAATCCAAACCAGATGTCGGTTCATCTAAAAACAATATGGAAGGACTTGTAACCAGCTCGCATGCGATTGCTACCCGGCGCTTTTCACCACCAGAAATTCCTCGATTTGTCTCATTGCCTACTAGTTGGTCTTTGATGCCCATGATCCCCAAATCTGCCATAGTTTCTAAAGCACGCAGCTTTTTTGCGTCGTCTGACATGCTCTTAGGCAAACGAAGAAGTGCACTAGTCACAATAGTCTCGTAAACTGTAAGCGTCGGCATCATGTAGTCATCTTGATCCACAAACCCAACCACGCGCCGATAGTGGTGATCTGAAACCTCCCGGCCGTTCACTGTGATTATACCACTTGTTATACCTCGCTTTGTTTTTTTGGCGAGTATGTCAAGCAGAGTAGTCTTGCCTGCTCCAGATCCTCCCATGATAGCGAGAACTTGACCTGGCTCTACTGTGCCCATGACACCATCAAGAATTTGCTTCTCGTTGTCATAATATCCCACTTGTGAGAATTGTAAACTGGCAGGGGTATGGTCGGCCATCAGCTTCGTGTTAGCGTCATCCACAGGGAGGCGAACAGAAGTAAAAGGCTTTTCGGTGGTGGCCGCAATCAAAACTTTATAGATTATCGAAACCGCTAGAAGTAATAGTATAACACCAATAGCAGATCCAAGCAAAATACGCCTATCAACGCTTTTCTCAGGTAAATGATATCCAGGAAGTTCGGTGTAGTGCAAGCACTCGCTGCTCTTACAATCTAGCGTGATCATGGGGTCTCCAAAAACAGACTTGATCAAATCATTCATTGATGGCTCGGAGAACTCGCAAGAGCCTTTCTTCGAGTCACATTCAAAATCTCCAGGACCTCTAATGGTCTCTGTCAGGAAATCAGAAATATCAATGGATCCTGCCTCCCCGCAAAGCATTCTATCTGGAACACATTTGCAGTGAACGTTGGGACAGTGATATTTGGTAATGTTAGTGTCGCTCTTGTATTCAGTTTGATATTCGCACGAGTCGAGGCCGCAAAAGAAGCTCTCTTTCTGGTCTACCCAGAACTGAAAGTTGCATTCTTCGGACGTTGCATTACACGAGAACGTCACCTGGGGAACCTGTCCTTTCAAAATGTCTAAAATCTTGCGGTTCGTAACGTCGCACATCTGGTGGTTTTTCTTGACCAAAATACCTCCGGTATAGCAGGTTCCTTCTAAACCTTCGGGCACAAGCGCATCGCATGACTTGTCCGATGTACACATGTTGCAGTTGATGCCACCCCACCCGTCGTCACAATCGCACAAAGTCCCGTTCCTCTTTGGTCGGTTAGGTCCGTCAGCTAGTCCTCCGCAGACTTGATAAAGTTAGCTTTGCTCAGCATACAAACTCAAAATCTTACCTGGCTCTGAGCAATCATCTCCGCCAAATCCAGGAGGGCATTCACAGCGTCCATTATATTCGTTGCAGGTCGCGAATTGCTTACAAGAGAATGCGGGTAGCATACAGTTGAAACTATGAGCCCCCTATTAGCAACTTTCGACGTCATCTTGGACTCTGAACTTACCATGGAGGGCATGTATCGCCACCCATCAAACTGTAATCTGGCAATGGCTCTGCCAAAGTGGCTTCCATCGCATAGCTGCCATCAAAGGCAGCAATAGCAGGCAGCAGACCCAACAGAGGAATCACTGACAGGCCTGCCCAGCCAGCTCTCCTTCGCATGCTTGAAAATAAATTTGCAGTTGTCGGTAGTCAGATACCAATGAATTAAATGTGTAAGATGTAAAAAATTGAAAATGTATGTCAAAGGTACTTGAATGTTGATAGATGGCGTAGGATGGAGAGCTGTGTTGGGCGTGGAGAATGGTTATGATATCATGGTGCTGGCACGTGACGTGAGATTGACAACGCCTGGGAATGTACCGGTAGTAGATCTCTCAGCGCCATGAATAGAAGCACTGTTTCTCCACGGATCTATAAACCCAGCACTCTACTCAGTTTACTATTTGCTTCCGTCCTCACCGCGTTCAGCAGTCCAAGCTCCGGCACCACTTTCGCGTGGCCCCACATCGCTGGTGTGCGTGGGCTTGACTTCACCATAGCTATCCAACTCTTTCTCTTCCTCAGAGTCTTCCTTCTCCAGCTCTTTTCGCTCACTAGAACGGAACGCTTCCCGTCTCATGCTCGTTATAGACTTTAATGTCCTGGTCAAGGCAGGTTCATCGATTTTTGTCCGAGGGAGTGCCATGTCAGGTTTACGCACGTAGCGCCGAGTCACATCTTGGGCTCCCTCAACCGAAAACCCAATAACATATGCCATCTTTTTACCCCATCCATCTTGATATATCAACGGTTTGTCCCATGCTCCTTCTGTAGAATCTATATGAATCCAGCGGCGTTGCTTTGCACTATAGGTTTCAGTCCAAACGTGATCTTCGCTATTCCAGACCCAGCGAGCCCTGGACCCCAATGCTCGGCATAACATAGTAAAACACTTGGTTATTAGCATGCTCTGTGAAAAGCCACCAATACTCACGTTAGCCCACTCTCCACAACGTCCTCGGCGGGTTTTGAGTAATTGCTTTGGATCGTTGTACCGTGCAAATCGCACAATAGCAGAGCAAGTTTTGCACTTGTAAATCTCCACATGCCTAGCCCCATACTTCTTTTCTTCTTCTGTAGGCTCAGAATTTCCAACAGCTTCAGTATCCCCCTACTCTGGTTAGCACGAGAAAAACGTTGTTTGACAAGATTCATACTCCACAAATATCACAAAAAGGATTATTGACCCATGTGAAAAAGTCCTCTTTAAACCATCTATATATGTTAGCTTAATCAATTGACGGTAGAATTCCACACGTACTTGAGCATTTCCTTGATCACATAGTCCTGTTCCCCCCATGATTTGTCCGCTCTATGGTCCTCGTCTGCTTTCTTGTAAATCCTGTCCAGAGGAAGTACTCTCATAGCATAATCAAGCAAATCTGCATCTTCGTAAACAAGTGGCGTTTGCGAGAGACTTTCCAGCTGAGTACTGAAGGGGTTCTTGCCGGCCCTAGAGATGTGAAACTTGTCCGCTACAAGCTTTGCTAACTGTGCTGCGTTCATTGTTGTTCAAAGGTTCAAATGGCTAACGTTAGCGTTGCTGACCTGCAACATGAACGATCTCCACATTAATCATAAGGGTAAGGGTTTTACTCCATCGCCAGCTCCTGATATACTTGAGCGTTGCCTTGACAATATTTGTGAATACATGCTATAGATGATTAGACCACTCCAGCAACCGGAACAATAGCAGTAGCAATCATTCTCTAGCGGCAGTGTTAGGGGACCGCAACAACATATGTAGAAAACTAACAAATCCCAGAAACGAGCTCTAAGGCACTTGTGATATCTAATTAAGCATTTCATGTATATTTCTAGATTTTCCTATAAGCCAACGTTGATTTTTGTGTGGTTTTGTCTTGGCCTACGTTTCTCAATGTTGGTGATCGTTTGCAATTCAATACATTGCAGGGCTTAAATCAAGTACTCGAAGTTGATACAAATTTGCCCCTGATAGACTCGAGCTTTGGCCCAGAAAACTTGAGTCCGTAGAAAGTGGCAAAACGCGATTTGCAGGAGGCCAATCGCAACGGCAACTGCCTGAAACATTTAAGAAACTGCTTCGAAGTTCCGGAACGCTTGACTACGTGACCCAGGCACTTCTGTATACCATTGACGCTCCTGGATCATAATCGTTGGCTTGTGGAGAAACAGGTTCTTTAACCACAGGGTACGGGTATATGTATTTCTCTGACCACCACAATCATTCATTTCTTGAGCTTAGGCCCTTCCACTTCGCTCGCTCTTTTATTTCGACTGCAGCACGTAGCAGCTAATACGTATTCAATTGTTACCCCTTACGGTGGCTGATGAATCGGTTCTAACCCAGCTGCGCTCGAAAACTTTCAGTCATCGCAAACTTTCCCTGCGACATTCTCCTTACTCTCCATGTTTTTTCAGCTCTCCAGTAGACTAGCTAAATGAGCCACAATAACTTCAGGAGCTCTTCTAGAGAGTCCACAACGCCACTGGTAACGCCTCCTTCTTTGACCGAATCCTCAGAAGTTTTTACTTCGTTTCCTGCTGAAGGTATTAAGGACTCTCAAAATGACAACAACATCATATCCAACCTCTTTACGAGGTTCAAATCTGCCGCATCAAATGCCGTACAACAGGTTCTACCAGTCAACCCAGAGAATTCCGCCTCATCTCCTATGACCAACGATAATCAGCTCCTCAATTCCCTAGCCGCCTCTGCCAGGCCCAGCAGAATCTCTTCAACCATATCCAATGGCCTTCTCACACCTTCAAACATCTCTAGGCACCACAGCCAAAGCTCATCACGTTCAATGCAAAGCTCATCTTATGCCAACGTAAACAATGGTGGCCCTTCGCGTCCTCAAGTGAGCTCTGTTGGCGGCAAGTACAAAGATCAGGATCTCAAATATGATAACCATGAATCCAGGCCTCAGAGCCGCTATAACTCGCATGCAAGTAGTAATAATATTCATAAACTAGGTATAACGGAAACATCCAGTATTACCGCCGCACAAAGACTAACGGGCTTTTTAGATGAATCCTATGATGATACAACAGTGACAAAACCAGCGAATACAACCAGTAACATTCTTGACAGAAACCTCAGCACCACTCGGTCTCCAGATCCTTACGCTAATGGAGGTTCGACTATTAATGCTTTACCCAGCAATGACACCAACCCCAAGCCCGATCCCAAGTCTTTAAACTACAACTATCAGTCAAACCCGTCGTCCAGGGGTGCAGGCATTCTCAAGCATCGGACCAACACATCAAACAGTCTACATACTCATTTCACTGCTCCTACTAAGGACCTGGAGAGTTTACCAAATATGTCGAGCAACCAAGAATCGCTGTATTCGACTAGTCGCGACAACGTATCAGGAAACACACCCGATCTTGATGGAAGTAGCGATACTGAGAGTATCGTGTCTACTGCCAGGCACTACTTCATATCCAGAGTAGATCGTCGTCCTGCTCCTCTCAAGTCTGGCGGTTTGGGAAAAGAATTTTGGATGAAAGATGAAAACGC
This sequence comes from Geotrichum aggregatum, assembly GCA_030564925.1. Taxonomy (NCBI): domain Eukaryota; kingdom Fungi; phylum Ascomycota; class Dipodascomycetes; order Dipodascales; family Dipodascaceae; genus Geotrichum; species Geotrichum aggregatum. The sequence goes on along the minus strand of JAJMAH010000054.1, from coordinate 42,437 downwards.
TACCGAATGCTTTGGATGTTCCGCAACGTTTACCAGTAAGTATACTTTCTCTTTCTATCTTGTTCACTATTAACACTTCAGCTTTTCGCCGAAAGCACCATTGTCGGATTTGTGGTCAAATTTTTTGCTCGAGCTGTACCGTGTTGATATCAGGCGACAAGTTTAACCACAAAGGAAAAATGAGAGTTTGTAAAAGTTGCACCAAAGTTATTGAAAAGCTGGACTCTTCAGATGAGGAGGACGGGGAAGAGCAATTTGGTGAATTCTCAGATTCTCTCGACGTGGGCGAACCACTTGCTTCAGATGCTCAATCTCAGCATCACCTCGTTCCACAGATCGAAGTGTCTTTCAGTGCCTCTCCCAGACACTCGCACCGACACCTTCCTCGGGATGACCACTTTTCAGACAGCTCCGACTACAACCCAGACAACATGAACACTTATTCCGAAGAGGATGACATGGACTTTTCTAGGGCTCTTACTAAAGTAAGGAAGCATGAAAGTCAAAGCAGGAGTCCTTCACGAAGCAGAAATAGCTTTCAAAGGCATAGGAGCGGAACGAGTTTATCAGTTGATCAGGGAAAGGCTAACATCATGCGTATTGGTCAAAGGAAAAAAAGTTTCTCAATGTCTCAACGGCCTGTTGGGCCACACATTCCATCGTTGGCTTCTCTTGTTTCCATGAAGCCTTCCGTGGATCTGAATGCAGCAAGCATCAACCATGCCCAAGCATTTATCAAGCAATCGCTTCAAAGCTATGGCCTGAACACTAACCTGGACAGATGGATCAAGGCATTTATGCCGCCGTTACTTGAATGCGCTGCCAACATTGATCTAGATATTAAAGGCGGTGATAATATTGACATCCGCCACTATGTCAAGCTGAAACGAATTCCTGGGGGGTCACCGTCTCACTCAAAATACATTGATGGAATAGTTTTCTCTCAATCTCTCACATTCAAATCAATGCCACAGAGCATTTCAAACCCAAGAATCCTTCTTGCAAATGCTCTTTTTGAAAATCCACGCCTACACGTTACCAAGTTATTTGAGATGGCTCGTCAAGAATCCTCTCGATTCGATACAATTGTTCAGAGAGTTGCCCAGCTTCAACCTCACATTATTTTGAGCACTGGATATGCCAGCCGCAGTGTTATCAAGAGACTAGACCAGATGGGTGTGGCAGTTGTGTCAAACGTCAAGATTTCAGTGATTAACCGAATTGCAAGATATACCCAAGCAAGTATCAGTACATATGAAACACTCCGTTCTACCACCAGGCTTGGAAGCTGCTCGAAATTTGAAGTCAAAACATATCGCTATCACAACGTTGCTAAGAAATATCTATTTTTCTCAGGTCTTCCCAAACAACTCGGCTGCACGATTGTACTTCGTGGCGCTGACATGGACGTTTTGGCTGCAGTAAAAGCTGTAGTCACTTTCATGGTTTATGTGGTGTTCAATCTCAAGCTTGAAACATCACTTTTGCAAGATCAATATGCGTCTGTACCTGCCATCCCTACTCAAGGATTGATAAGCTCAATAACAATTGGATCCCCTTCAAAGAAGACAGCTACAGAAACACAAAATGAGCCAGAAGCTAATGACGCGTATTTCAATGATTTAGTTCGGTACCAAACTGACAGTATCTTGTCTGCATCGCCATTCGTTCAGTTCGGATATCCTTATCTTTTGCGCGTGGCAAGGAACTCTGAAGACAAGTTAGTGGCAATGGATGAAGAAAAAGAACTAGAAGTTTTGAAGTCAGAAATCCGGGAAATGCTTAATACCGACCGCGAAGAATCAAGTCTCAAATTGTTTTTTGAGGGCCACGATATTATTCGCCAAATGGCAGATTTTCTTTACAATCAAAGGTATCAGCATTTGTATGAAATGTGGTCAAGAGAGAAGAGACAATGGGAGCTTTCTCATGCTTTGTCTCCAGGCATGTTTGATCCAAGTACTCATCAACACATAGTGCTTTTATATTCTTTGGTGTCCACTGAAACTGGTACTCCTTGTGTCAGTCCAAAATTACAAGTCATCAATTTCTACAACGTTGGAGACGCTACCCTTGGTCAATATATTGAGGAAATTTGCATGACAGCTTATACGAGCTGCCAAGAAAAGCATCAAGACGGTTGCGGAAAAATTATGAAGGATCATCACAGCAAATACGTTCACGGAGACGGATGCATACATGTGACAGTATCAGACTTGCCCTGCACTCTACCTGGCATGCAGGATTCGATCTTGGTATGGAGTACGTGCAAAATATGCAACAACTCCACACCTATCTTACCAATGTCTGACGCTACCTGGAAATACTCCCTTGGAAAATATTTTGAGCTTTCTTTCTGGAGTACGAAATTGTCAATTAAGGACGATATATGCTCTCATGACTTGTTCCGAGACCATGTTCGTTTTTTCGGCTGGCACAACATGGTCGTACGATTTGAGTACAAAAATATTGAGCTATATGAGATTTCAGTCCCCACAACGCAGCTAACGTGGGATCCAGAACATGAAATGAAACTGAAAGTTCAATCATATCAAAGGATCTTAGAGAAAATCAACAACTTTTATTCAAGTGTAATGTGGCGGCTTAACAGTGTCAACATTGATGAGCTTGTGTTAGAGAAAGGAGACGCCTGTCGAATCCGAGTTGATGAGCTTTTGAAAAATGCAGATGATGAGCGCAACGCTTTAGTATCAGAACTCAACAATCTTTATACTTCAACAAACCCCACTACGCACTTGCCACTAAATGGAGCTTTGCGATCAGTTCAGAAGCATGTTGTCAATTGGGATGTTGAGTTTGCAGATTTCGAGAGCAGTTTTTTTCCGTCTGAGAAAGATATCACCCGAATCACTGCTCAGCATCTCAAAAGGCTTTTCGAGCGACCTAGCGACGATGAAAAGAGAAGCCAAAGTACCATGACCACTACTGAAATTTCATTGAGCAAAAACCCGAGTCTAGAGAGTACTCTTCAGGACCCTCCTGATAGCGAGAAAGTCTCCGATGTCGAGTTTGCGCTAGAAAGTGAATCTGAAAAAAGAAAAAGTTCTTCTCTGGAAATTGAAACAAAATCGAATTTTGATTCCACTGATACAACCAAGTTAGAGAGCGAGTCTGGCAGCAATTCAACAGATCTAGTATTTAATTCAGCTTTGGACATACCTGGTTCTGTGGCCCTTTCCAAGCAAAAGCAAACGAATGTAGACAAAAACGATGACACCCAAAATGCTCTCAAAAAGGAGAACGATCAGTCTGAGGCTCAGCTAAACAGTGTTTCTAGCTCGATCACAAACATCAAACCGGACAAGCCTGATTCTGCCCTCAGAATGGAGAAAGAAAAAGAAAAAGAAGAAGTTACAGAAAATACCAAGGGCCCTATTAACATAGAAGAAAATGGTACTGGGCTCGAAGATGGTAGCTTAAAAGAACCTGCTGCGGATTCAGGCACACCAAATTTCGACGTCGGTACTTTGCCAATTAAAACAGAAAAGTCAACAACCGGTTCAAGTTCTGGCTCCCAGAAAACGCCACAGACCACACCCCGACGGGTCTTGTCATTCAGAAATTCGCCAGATCTTTCCGTTGACGACAAAGCATCTTCTACAAAATCGGGTCCGCGGTCATCTAGTCCCAAGAGAGATCCGAGCGGCCGTGTGCAAGAGGTTATTTCAAGATTACTGGAAGGACAGCATGCGGAAAAGCATGAGCGAAAGCCGTCACATCTCTCTGATATATCAATACCAGAATCTGGTCCTGAATTGCAACCTCGAGATGACCCTCAGGAGTCTATCAAAGATATTGTCCGGTCAAAGTCACCTTTGAAACCGAGAACGACTGGCATTCCCATTCTTAAGCCGCATGGTCTTGATCGTCGGCCGAGCCATTCTGGCAGCCCTGACAAGGTTTCCTCCCTAGAGCACAAATTTAGTATGAGATCTCGTATACCGCAGATGAAGGTCCACGATGATGGCACAGGCCCTTCTAATAGCTTTCCTTACAGAAGAACATACGGCGATAAGATCTCTATACCCCCGCCTAGTCTTCCTGGATTAGGTCTGCGTCAAAGGCTTCCGCGTGAACTTGAACATCATATGTTAGGCCGAGTCAATGCCAAGAATCAAAAAGTGTCAGTGTCATCATTGGCGAAGCACTTTGAGCAACTTACAAAAGATTTTGAGAAAGAGCGAGCGCGTGAGCGGCAGTTGCTTGCTCAAGCTAGATTCCGTGCTTTCCCAGTTGCTCCCTCAAAGCCCATTGTGGAAGTTTATGACACGGTAAATGAAGCAGTCAAAGAAGAGTTGCATTCTGAGGCAGAGTCTGATGACGACTCACAGAGAGACCCTATCACGAAGGAGACAGTGCCAGTTGATACTTCGCTGGGTAAAAACTTTCCAGATGAAATTTTCGGTGTTGAAGAAGATGCACAACAGACGGCACCCAAAACACCCAAGTCAGGGGAGGGTGAGGGAACGGCAGGGTTCCAAGATGAATCGAACGACAATGACACTGATACTCAGATCGATATAGCGATAGGCAGTAGTCAGAACTCTGGAACTCCAGATTTGAAAGAGGGGGATTACAGTTCGTCAACGCATTCTCGCAACGCATCCTCTGATGCAAAACAGTCTGGTACTTTCCCTGCAAAAGAGAACCCAAATGTTAACCTGAACCTACTCCAAGCTCTGGCAAGTTTTTGGGCAGATCGATCAGCAACTGGATGGAAGCCATTGGAATATCCTCTGTAAGTTTTTGTCTTTTGGTTTTAATATGCTTTTTTTTTTTTTTTGGATTGTTTTGCTAACTACGCCAGGTCACCATCTGAACATATCTTTGTTGACTCGGATGTTATTGTACGCGAGGATGAGCCCAGTTCGTTGATTGCGTTTGCGCTTTCCACGCCGGATTATCTTGAGAAGCTTCGGCATATGCGTTCTAACGGCAGTCCGCCGACTCCTTCTGAGCTGGGTGAGGTGGAAACAGAAGGCAATTCTGAAGTCGAGCGGCATATGCTTAAAAAGACTGGCATTCATCTTAGTTATCAGTTTCATGAGCTTTCAGGCAAGTCTCAGGAAAGGTCAGCTCGACTAAGCTGTAAGATTTTCTACGCCGAGCAGTTTGACGCTCTCCGGCGACAATGTAAATGCGATGACGCGTACATTCAAAGTTTGTCGAGATGTATTCCGTGGGACTCCTCGGGTGGAAAATCCGGGTCAGCGTTTCTAAAAACCATAGACGACCGGCTAGTTGTGAAACAGTTGTCACCAGCGGAATTGGATGCGTTCTTGAAGTTTGCGCCGTCTTACTTTGGGTTCATGGCGCAGGCCTTTTTCCACGAGCTTCCAACAGTTTTGTCCAAAATTTTTGGGTTCTATCAAATCCAAATACGGAATCCAATTAACAACAAGACAATGAAGATGGACGTGCTTGTGATGGAAAATTTGTTTTACAATAGAAAGACAACTCGGATTTTTGATCTAAAGGGATCGATGCGAAACAGGCATGTACAACAGACGGGGCGAGAAAACGAAGTTTTGCTTGACGAAAATATGGTTGAGCTTCTCTATGATTCTCCATTATACGTTCGGGAGCACGCAAAGAAGCTGTTGCGGTCGTCACTATGGAACGATACGCTATTTTTGGCAAAGATGAATGTGATGGACTACTCACTGGTAATTGCGATCGATACGGAAAGGCATGAGCTAGTGGTAGGAATCATTGACTTCATTCGGACGTTTACGTGGGACAAGAAGCTGGAGAGCTGGGTGAAAGAGCGAGGACTGGTTCGGAGTGGAGTCAAGGAGCCAACGGTTGTGTCTCCGCGCCAGTATAAAATGAGATTCCGAGAGGCGATGGAGCGGTACGTGTTGATGGTCCCTGATTGCTGGTATCAAGACCACAAGCTGATGGATTCTGTGTAAATACAGATGGCCATGAAATTATCAGGTCGACTTTTTCAAGTGTCGCAAGAGATTTTGGAACTAGCCTAGAGCCTCCATGTTATCGTAATTATATTATTTATTGTCTTTAATTTTTCTCTTTCCGATGGTGATTGATATTCGCATGTACCGATCTTGAAATGGATGGCTATCGAGGGTCGACGTCAACAGTGTTTATGAAATGCCCCGAGTTCAGAAGGGGCTTACGTATTTGACCTCATTCTGGAACCACATGGCACGGTCTAGCTACTCTACTTCTGTATTGTTACCGAAGAGCACGTTCTAGATACTACATACGTATACAGTAGCTGTAGCGAACATTAGAGTAGCACATGAGTCAACACCAAGCCAGAACTCTACGTTTGATTATCTGTCTCCTGCTTCTTGTGCCATGGTTTTTTGAGTCATGCCATGTCATGCTCTTTCAGCATGAGCTACCACTACCAACGGACGGCGGAATATCAGTCAAAGAGCTTAGGGAGAGACACCGAACACAGGCGCTGGATTAGATTGTATCTATGGTAATGGGCGGCAGCTATGCTCGCTGAGGCTGCGTAGTATGTATGTATCTACGGTGACAAACGTTCCGTCAATCATTTCGTCAGACGCTGCGATTGATCACTCAATCAAGCACGAGCGTGAGCAGGCGCTTTTGTTCCCCTGGGAGTCGCTTAGACCCCTAAAAACTGGGCCTGAAATTCCCAGCTGGATAACCATTAGCTTTTGAGTCCGAAACATACTTAGTCTTCCATTTTAGAACGGCTGGGCAGTAGGCATAGCCATGGACGAGGAATTGAAGGAAATTGAACGAACTCATGTGAAAATGAACAGAAACGAGCGAAATGGAACAGATTTGGAAAAAATAAAAATAGACATTCCCTCAGTGACAGTCGTGGTACGAGCAAAGTCGTATGCATGTATGTATGCACAGCCAAGGACCCTAAAGTCAGTATCTAGCCCAAGCACCAGCAATGGATCAATTATTCTTGTATACCATATACTGTAGCTCTTCAGCAGCTTAGATTCTTTTACAACTTTTTGTATAAAGTCTTCCTGGATCCCTCCTTTTCTTCCCTTCCCTTTCTTTTTTCTTCTCTTCTTCCTGAACAACAATACAAGCCCAATATCTCAATCACCCACACCGTTCGACTGCTCAACTGTTCAATTACAACGCAATCTTCTCACGCACTCAAACAACTCCACATCACGTCAAAATGCAATTCAAGATCCTCGTCGCTGCCTTTGCCGCCTCTGCACTCGCTTCTAACAACACCACCACCACCGGCGGAACCAACACCACTTCCACTTCCAACAGTGCCAACCTGATCAATGCTGGAATTGTTGGCGCTGCCGTCGCAGGTGGTATTGCCATTGTCTTTTAAGCAATTACAATTGCAATTTGTAACTGATGCGAAACCCTCTACGTCTTTTTTTTTTTTCATTTTTTTTCATTCATTTTTTTCATGATCAAGAATGTGCACTTTCCTCTATTTCTTTAAGTTTTAATGTATAGATTTGTATCTCAAGTCTTTTCTTTTATTATCATTCATATCGTACTTAAATACGCCTAAAATTTTATATACCTTTTATCTTATTGAGAGGGCCTTGAAAGTTCTGCCATGATAACTGTGTGAGTTAAAGACGTCCTGATCACACGCTGTTGGCTCCTACATCTGAGCCAACTTGTGAGCCAACTTGTGAGCCACCTTGTGAGCCACCTTGTGAGCCAATCTGTACGTGGTCGCATGCCTCACATCAAAATCATTGCAACGCACACGTAGTTACTCTCAAGTATCACATCCATGTAGTGTGCTTCAGGCTATTAAGGCAACAAGAGTGCACAGCAAAGTACACAGCAAAGTACACAGCATAGCACAACATTCAGCGCGGAACGAGCATACGTATACTCAATCCCAGTAATTGCAATGCCAATGTATTGCAGTTGCGCTTTCATATTTTTGGCACAGGACATTCACAGGTCATTCACCACTGCTAAGGACAAATCTGGCGTATGCTATATCACGACTACTTTTATTTTTATGATGAACGCTACATGATAAATGCTATATGATAGATGCCATATTGTATAATTGATATCACGGAATCCAGATCAAATCTTTATATGGCCATGGGCGATAGATTGTAAGTCAGGTTTGTGACACACCCACGTGATTCGTATGTTAGTGTTAGCGTGTGAAATAGACTACGAATCTAAGATTTTCAGGCCATATATCTGTGCCGGTAATGCTGCGGCCTATTACACAAGGTCTAGAAAAGTCCTGTCAACCTGATCTAGGTTGCAGCTCAAAGATGTGACAATATTACCCTGATCACATCATACATCGATATCCATGGTCACTTCAGCGCGTTACTACGATAATCATAGGGCTGATACTCGAACCCAAACCTCAATGTTTTGCGAGATCAATTGTGTTTTTCACGCCCAAAGCTCAAGTGGTTGTAGATTTGCAATTATTCAATCCCACCAACTGATTGCTCACCATCAATCATGTACGAACTAATCTCTCCACAGAGCGTGCTTTTGCTGCTTCTCCTGGCAGTAGTCTTTATGCCTACGGGCAGTCTTGCATTTGGCGCAGGCAACATTCCTTCTCTGGCAGCCATCGAAGGCTCAAACTTCAGACATGGCGACATTGAAGACACGCTCGCTACTCTCATAATGGCTTCTGGCTCCTTTCTATCAAAACTTAAAGGCGGAAAGAAGTTCAACAACCTTGCTATCAAGCGTGTATACTTTGGCAACTGGCTACGTGACTACTCTCAGGCCATTGATGTCGGCACCCTTAGCAAAAACATTAACCCCGAGTTGATCCGTGTTATTCTTTGGATTATGGCGTTTGGTGAATTTGGCTACGGAACTGAGGAGTTTGAAGTTACCAGTGAAAGACTAGGTGTCTACCGTGCTGAGGAGCATATTGACAACCCGAAAGGCTATGCCGAAGGCGAGGATGCGAGAACTTACGATAAAAGACTAAGAGGGCCTGTCGACCCTCGCGAACTTGAGATTGATCTCCATACTGGCCTAAAGAACTATATTTGCAACGAGCAAGGGAACTGGCCTACTTCCTCTAACTACGTTCGAACCTCATTGCAAAAATGTATTCAAAAAGGCCGTCTTGCCCGCAATGGCGGTACTGAACTAGACCAATTCGAAGCTCTTCGTTTGCTCGGCCAGGCCCTGCATACTTTGGAAGATTTTTCTGCTCATTCAAACTACTGCGAGCTTGTTCTTATTTCTATGGGCCATACCGACGTGTTTCCTCACGTTGGTAGAAACTGCAAAATCAACCTCAATGGCAAGCAGGTTTACCCTATTGTCACAGGCACCTTTGGCGGCATGGATTTTATCCACTCTCTTATGGGAGGCGCCCAAGATTCTCTTTCGCAGATTGAGGTCAGCGACGTTCAGGACCAGCTCAACGCTGGCGCCAACAGCTCAGATTCTAGTGAAAAACTCAAGAAATTACTTAGCAATGTCCCTATTGATTTTGCTTCCGGCAGTGGAGGCGATTCTACGTCTAGAGGGTTTGGCAGCAGCAGATCTGTCTTTTCTTCTGTAGGAGCCGAAATGGATTCATTACGAGCTAATGCTTCTGGAACCACAACAGATCCCCAAGAGCTTATTGCCAAAATATATCCCCTTTTTCAATTTCGTGATCGAATCATGAAAAAAATTGAGGCCTTTTTGGACTCTATTCCTCTGCTCGCCGATCTCAAGGAAAAAATTTCTGATGCTCTGACCATGTACATCATGGGCATTATTCAACCTATAATATCCCCGCTGATTACTGACATGGTCGGAGGACTGCACTCTGGTACAGAAATGGTGGTGAATGATGACGAACAGTATCGAGTCTGGAACGATCCTTCCTATGATAACCCAACACACTCTCAGCTTTCAAAAGATCACTTTGCAGCTTACCTCAATGAGCCTGCTGGTAAAATTGCCACTCAAGTCGTTGCCCATGTTGTCCCTTTGGTAGTAAAAGCTTGGGAAGACAATGATATCAATCCAGACCAAGTAACAAACGAAGCGCTACAAGTATTCCATCATCCTGCTCTGGCTTCTACCCCGATTCAGCTCAAGATGAAAGAAACCATGCAGACTTGGATTCAGGGAGCTCCCAATCGCAACAAAATTCTTGCAGGGCTCACCAGCGACGGAGTACGCAATGGCATGAACTTGAAGACCGGTGGCCAGTCCGGAGCCGCTGGGGCTACTGGTGGTCACGCTCATGGAGATGGGTGTGGTCATAACATGGGATTCAAAATTCCCCAAGCTTCACACGATGATGATTATACATCAGGAATGAGTAAGATGAGTTTAGCAGAGGGAGGAGGTACGGCTGCGGCTGCGGCCGCTGTTGGCTATCAACAATATCAGCACAGCGCTGCTTCAAGTGGACAGTACCAACATCATTCCAACTATTCAAGTGGACAGTATCAGCAGCACTCGAACACTTCAGGCGGTCAGTACCAGCAGCACTCAAACCCTACAAGCGAGCAGTACCAACAACATTATTCCACTGCTGTTGGTCAGTATAATTCGTCTCCAGTGGATCATCAGTACCAACAACATTATTCTCCATCTGGTGTCAACTATAAGCCCATTGACAATCCTTCAAGCTATCAGAAAAGCCACTCTAGTAAAAACAGTTACAAGTACGACTCAGATGATGACAAGAAAAAGCACAAGTCTAAGGATGATTCAAGCGACGAAGAAAAGAAATACAAGAAATACAACAAGCAGTCCAAGAAGAAATCAAGCAAAAACTCTAGCGACTCCAGCGATTCCAGTGACGATGACAAGCGTTATAAAAAGAACAGTCAGAAAACCAAGAAAAAGTCTGATGATTTTAACAGCCAGCAGCACAGCTCTTACGGCAATAACCAAGCTTCTAATATAGCCTCTGCCTATGGAGCCTCTGCTGGCATTCGTTCTGATAGTATCGACCATGGCAATTATGGTATAGGCCAGTATGAATCTTCGCACAACAAGTCAACCTACGGTGAGAGCCAGTATAGCGGACAGCATGATACTGGTAGAAGTAGATTTGATCGAGAGAGCGACACCTACGATCGTTTTGGAGGCTCGTCGGACGCTGGATTTGGAAATGATCAGTACAGCGAACCGCATGCCCAAAACTTTGGAGGGCCTCCCGCTGGACCTCCTCCAGGCCATTTCGGATATTCACAAGATTCTTTTGGAGGCCCTCCTCCTGGCCCTCCTCCTGGTCATCACAGTACGTCACAGGGAGGCCATCAAGCAGGGTATCCAGGACAGGATAATTACGGTGGATACCAAGGTTACCAAGGCAATCAAGGTGGATATCAAGGAGAACAGCATAGGCCACAGGGCTACGATGACAGCCACAGCGGATACCGAGGTGATTACAATGGTGGAAGCCAAGGTGACTACCAGGGAGGACCTCAGGGAAACCAGGGATACGGCAATTACCAAGGCAGCTATTAAGAAATGAACCTGTTTAGAATTAATTTTTGATAAAAAGAATTTTATACACCATTGATTGTAGTCAATTAATTCAAAACCGCGCAAAATGGACAACGACAAATAGAAAAAAAATGATAGTAGTAGAGAAGGCGATGAGATCAGAGCTTTCTACAACCACTACCGGTAGCGACGCCACTTCACCTTTGAGTTTATAAAACAGCTTGGGTTTCTCAGTGCTCTTGGCTGGACTACGATAACTAATTCACCAGATTCTCCAGCAGAGCCTCCTCTAATCAAAGCGAAAGTGCTAACCAAGCGCACTAGATTTAAGAACACACTAGAGAGCAGTCGTTGACTACAATAACTACAGTTACTAAACACCAATCCGTAATCAATGCTTGAACCAAACCATTCCATTTCCCACGTTGCCCGTCCCTTTTGCCATCGAGGAGCCTTAAGCTTTTCCTCGAAGCAATCGGGAAGGCTTAGAACGCACTTTGCAGATGATCTTTGGGAGCACTTTAGGCTCTAACTACCCTAACATCTACAGTGGCCACACATAAAAAAAAAGCTTACCGTGCTCCCGTTTACTCTTGCCACAGTAAACCCTGTCCCCAACAATAGTCCATGTGATTTGCCCAAAAACACTCTCTCTTGAGCTGCCCATTGCGGACGTAAAAAAAAATTTTTTAAATTTTAACTTGAAAAGTCCAGGTTTCTTCCCTTTAATCCATACCCTCCACCACCTAAACCTCCACTGAAATTACCATACCTGGGTTTCGTGGACATATTACATATAAGCTACGTCGAATCTCTCTTCATTGTTGATTTCGACATCTAGTCAATTATAGTAACATCATCATTCAGCTCGACTGCCAATTTCAAGCACCCTTTTTGATATAGAAATTATATTTAGACGGGTTGATTGGCCTTCCTTGAATCATATTTGGTACGTTTTATATGGCGCTTGTCTTTTATATTTGCCTCTTTTTGTTGCCTCTTTCTTAGCTTTCTCAGGATCCTACAGTCTCAGAAACTCCTCGTCCTATGAAATGCCTACTAAATCACCGATCATATCGATATCTGGTGGTTTGCACTGACTTTAGGAATCTGAGAAACCTGCGAAATCTGAGAAACTCAAGGAGCAGCTAAGTCTAGCGGTCTCAATGATTTCCCTCCCCTATCTTTTGCCATCAAACTAACTCAGCCTAGACCCCCTTGATCAGTAAAATACAGATCACCTGTAGAACGCCAGCACTATTTTCCCGGCATTCATTCAACATATTTTGTGAATAATATGCAAAATTTCAATCCTCGTAACCCGAAACCAAACCAACCGCGTCGTCCTGACAATCCCCAGGGAATAGCCTATGTATGTGTGCCACTGCCACTCGATTTTCTCTATATGCCTATACTAACCTTTCTGTTAGGGATACCCTTCTCCAAATCAGTACTATTCTCAACCCGCATCCCCTTTAGTCCCACAGCCGGCGCTTTACCCTCCCTACGCAATGTACTCTCCTAATAGCCAGTCTATCCCCTTGGACAACTCTGGTATCAAATCCCCTGGCGGCTACGCTCCCCCTCCACGTACAGCCAGATCTTCCGTCAAGATTACTAACCCCCTCACAAATGAGCCTGTTCTGCTTTCTAAGCCCACTGAGGCCGTCAGCAGCCCCATCCCTGGCCACTCTTCTCCAATTCCCAAAAGCACTACTCCTGGATCTCCCTCGATAGCCTCTGTCGCCTCTGCACATAGCAGATCTGGCTCTACAGCGGAGTCTGGTGCCATGGAAAAGAAGAACGAGTTTAAGGAGCTCATCAAACAAAGAGCTCTCGATGCTGCCAAGGCTGAAGAAGAGGCAAAGAAAGCTGCTGAAGAGAAGATTCGTCTTGAGAAGGAAGAGGCTGAACGTAAGAAAGCTGAAGAAGAAGAAAAGATCCGAAAGGAGAAAGAAGAGGCTGCCAAAAAGGCTGCTGAGGAAGCTGCCGCTGCCGCTGCCGCTGCTGCTGCTGCTGCCGCTGAAGCCGCTGAAAAAGAAGCTGCTGAAGAAGCAGAGGCCAAGAAAGCCGTACCCGAAGAAACTATTCAAGCTGCACTTGACTCTGTTAACGACCGCATCAAAAGCGTTTCTAATCCCCTTCGCTCTTTGGAAAAAGCTACCAGACCTACTCATCAGGACCTCTACAGTGTTGAATACCCCGAGGGAATCAACAAGCCCGAGTCCAAATCAGCTCACCCTGAAGTTTTTACTTATGACATTGGCTTTCTCTTGCAATTCCAGTCTGTTGTGACTTTTCCTCCTAGAGAAAACTGGGATATAGTCCGCAGCATTATGAATTTCGACAAGGGTGCTGGTAATAACAGAAATTTTTCTAGCAGATCAAACTCTAGCAGAGGTGGATTCCCTCAAGCTATGGGATCTTTTGGTGCTAACTTCAGAAACGGCGACCGTTCTGCTTCAGGAGCAAATATGGGCGGTTCCGGTTTCCAGATGAAGGGTATGAGCAGAATGTCATCTGCCAATAACCTAAGTGGCATGAACGGCATGAACTCAAAAAGCGGCCGTCAAAACTCATCTCGACGAGGTAGGAACGATCGCTCTGGTTCCAGCAGGGGCGAAAGACAAAGTAATTACAGCAACAGCAACGCTGAAGAGCAGCAGCCTGCTGCTCCTGCGCCCCCTGCTGTTCCAGTTGCTCCTCTCGTAAAATCTGCTAACGCTTGGACTCCTCGCTCTAGGGCTGCCAAGGCTGAAGGTGCTGACGGAAAGCTTTCTCCTGAAATGGTCCAGCGTAAGGTCAAGTCTCTGCTCAATAAGATGACTCTCGAGTATTTTGACACTATTTCCGACCAACTTCTCGAAATTTCAGCCCAGTCTAAAGATGAGAAGGACGGACGAACTCTTAGACAAGTCATTGAGCTTACTTTTGCTAAGGCTGTCGATGAGGCCCATTGGTCAAACATGTATGCACGCTTTTGCGCAAAGATGCTGACGAAGATAGACCCTGAAATTTATGATGAGCAGATCCGAGATGCCAAGGGCAACCTCGTCAAGGGTGGTGTCTTGTTCAGAAAGTACCTGCTGAACAGATGTCAGGAAGAATTCGAGCGCGGTTGGAGTGATCAGCTGCCTACTAATGAAGATGGTACTCCCATCGATGCCGAGCTCATGTCCGACGAGTACTATGCTGCAGTTGGTGCTAAACGAAGAGGTCTTGGTCTCATCCGATTTATTGGTGAGCTTTACTTCCTGGGAATGCTGACGGAAAGAATCATGCACGCTTGTATGCAGCTTTTGCTAAAGAACCCCGAGCCAAGTGAGGAGGTTATTGAATCTGTTTGCCAGCTCATGACCACCATCGGCGCCCGACTTGAACAAAACAAGGACCATGCCGACTTTTTCAACTCTTACTTCCTGAAGATGAAGGAAATTCAAAACAGCCCTGGTCTTCCCAGCAGATTGCGATTTATGCTGATGGATGTGGCTGATTTGAGAAAGAGCGGTTGGGTCGACAAACGAAAGGAGAAGGGTCCCAAGACCATTGCTGAGATCCACGAGGAAGCAAAACTGGATAAAGAAAAGAAAGCTGATGCTCTTGCTGCCAGCAGTCATAAGGGCAGATTTGCGCGTACAAATACCAACAACAACAACAACAACGCAAACCGTGTTAGCAGACACGATCTTGACCGTCTCGGAAACTTCAGGACCTCTACCCCCAACACCTTTGGACCTGGATCCATGTTCAACCGTGGCAACTCGAGCCGCAGTGGTAGTGGCAGTGGCAGCGGTCGCAGATCAAACACTTCTTCGCCTGCTGTTCCCCTTTCGAAGGAGCCATCTCGCCAGCCAAGCCAGCGCGCGGCTAACTCGTTTGCAATTCTTGCTGACGATGGCGATAAGCACGAGGAGAAGTAGAGACGCATTTCCAGTCACTCCTCATGTTTTCATTTCTCATTCTCTAGTTCCTTTGCGTTCTTGCAAACATACCCCGAGATGCTTCTTTTATTTTTCTCCATGCAGCTCTCACATACTCTTGTCATCCCGCCATGTTCAGTTTTTACTTCTTTTGCGAAAGAATAATGACTCCATAAAAAGTTTCAATAAAATAGTTATTTGTAAAATTTTTGTGCTATATAGAATTTATTTATGCTTTAATCGAGACTGTCAGTCGCGTAACAGTTTCATGAATTCCTAGGAGGCTGAAAAGTTAGACATGGCTTTGGGCATCGATTAGATCAAGATCGTATTCAGCTCACCTGAAGTTTGCTTCGTGCGTAAGGAGCGAGGATGGCGTATATGAGCAGACAGGACGTGACAATGATGAATGAGTAAATGAAAAACTGCTCTTTCATAGACTCTCGCTGGTAACAGGTAGCCAGCACAAGCGTCTCATCCACTCCCTTGCAGATGTCCAAGTTCTTTGACAGGCAGAACTTGCGGGTGCAGCCCGTGCATGTTTGAGAGTAGGAAAGGCCATCGTCTGGTAACTCAATGACGGTGTATTTCGCAGCGCAGTCACAGCGGCACACTTGGACATATGCAAAGGCGCGGGCAAGCAGTAGAAATAGAGTAAACGCCAGTAAAAGAGCGCTGCGACGGGGTATCGATGCCAGCATCTTGAACTTGATACTCGTGTTATTTCATATGGCGTTGGCGTAGGAGTCGACGCTGAAGCTAATGGTGATGCTGGCGTAGGCGCTGTACGAACGTACAGGGAAAGAAGCGTGGACTTAGGGTTGGGAACATAGCCAGTATTTGTGCCTTCCTACCACATACAAAAATCATCGCCACACAAACACCCATTACCACCAGATTTACAATTCCATCACAGCATCCGCTATCATCATCGAGTTCTGATTCAACAAAGATGACCACTGTTTCTGCTACCTCTTATGAGAGTGGCATTAGTCCAGTAAGTACACTCCAAACTTCACTACATTTTATACGCAAGACTCTAGCTAACGCACACAGTTCTTTGCTCAAAAAATCGAAGAGACCGAGTTCAAGATCAACGACAAAACACAGAACCTTCGAAGACTCGAAGCCCAGCGAAATGCCTTAAACGCCAAGGGTAAGTTGTAAGATGCTCGTTTGCGTGTTAGCTACTAATGTCACAAAGTTCGCCTGCTAAAGGAAGAATTACAACTACTGCAAGAACCAGGCTCATACGTTGGCGAAGTAGTCAAGGTCATGGGTAAAGAAAAGGTCCTAGTCAAGGTCCACCCCGAAGGCAAATACGTTGTTGACATTGCTTCAGACATTGATATTAAGAAGATCACCCCCAGTTTACGCGTATGCCTACGATCAGACTCATACAAGCTCCATCAGATTTTGCCTAACAAGATTGATCCTCTTGTGTCTCTCATGATGGTTGAAAAGGTCCCCGACAGTACGTTTGACATGGTAGGAGGTCTTGACAAGCAAATTAAGGAAATCAAAGAAGTAATTGAACTTCCTGTAAAGCATCCTGAGCTTTTTGAATCTCTGGGAATTGCTCAGCCTAAAGGTGTCATACTTTACGGCCCTCCTGGGACTGGTAAGACGTTGCTTGCACGAGCTGTTGCGCATCATACAGAGTGTAAATTCATTCGGGTCAGTGGTTCTGAGCTGGTCCAGAAATACATTGGTGAGGGTAGTCGAATGGTGAGGGAGCTATTTGTCATGGCTAGAGAGCATGCGCCTAGTATCATTTTCATGGACGAAATCGATTCCATTGGATCAAGTCGTGTTGAGGGCAACAGCGGTGGCGACTCCGAAGTCCAACGTACCATGTTGGAACTGCTGAATCAGCTGGACGGTTTCGAGTCGTCCAAGAACATCAAGATCATCATGGCAACAAATCGTCTTGATATCCTTGACCCTGCTTTGCTGCGTCCTGGCCGTATCGACCGCAAAATTGAGTTTCCCCCACCTACCGTTGAAGCGCGTACCGATATTCTGCGCATCCACTCACGATCTATGAACCTGACGCGTGGAATCAATCTACGCAAGGTAGCTGAAAAAATGAATGGCTGCTCTGGTGCCGAAGTAAAAGGTGTGTGTACCGAAGCGGGTATGTACGCCTTGCGCGAACGCAGAATTCACGTTACACAAGAAGATTTTGAACTTGCAGTGGCCAAGGTTATGTCCAAAAATGAGGAGGGCCAGGTATCTCAAGCCAAGTTTTTCAAGTAGTTTTATATTATACAGTATAAGGAATTGAACTTTTCAGTTGGTTTATATGTTTGTTTGTGTATGCATATGATATGTACTGGATTTGAGTATTTTGAATGAGTGTGAAGTGCTACCTCTATTCCCTATGCAACATAATATATTTTTTATTTCGGCGTGCATGTAAATAGTTTCCATGATTTAACAGAATTGGATAAATAAATTCAATGGTTTCTATGGCCAATGTCTCTACTAAAACTATAGTATGCAGATCTGGAGATATCTATAATATTCATCCATTGCATCTATACATATTTATGCTCAGTAACATATGGTGACAAGTAGTTGCCATGAAAGTAGCTGTCACTCCTCAGATAATTTGATCGCATTATTTTCAAGCCAAGTTCTTGCTGCAGACTCCACTCCTTTCGCCTCCTCAATTGCTTTGGCTACCCACGGTCTTGAATAGACATGCTCGCCCTCTGATACAAAATCAACAAAAAGTTTGCGTTTAGTGGTCATTTCGTCAACACAGAATTTAAAAATTGGATGCGGTTGCAAAGACGAAGAAGACAAATGTGATTCTGTAGGAGTTGTAGCGCTGCCGCTGCTGCTGCTGCTTCCACCAAGCTTGACCAGTTCCTGCGCCTTGGCCATCAGTTCTGGATTACTCAATTTAACAGGATTGGCTGTTGCACACGCCTCCACGTTGGTACACCATGCTCGCCCGCATCCTCTCATGAGCTGGATCATATACCGGCGCTCGAGGCGTTGTGTCAGCTTAGACCCTGTTGGATCATAAGCTGTATTATAAAGCGGCCCAAAACACATCGAACAAAGTCCAAGCGTAGGTGGAGCGCCACCCGTAGCGATTGTGCGCACACAGTTCTCATTGCTACACAGTGTCGGCACTTTATTGCGCGTCAGGCGTTGCAAGTTATGATACTCCATATGCGAGTTCAGTTCGCGAAGCCGAACTGCCTTGCCACATTTTGGGCAATCAGTGGTCCTGCTTCCGCAATGAGACTCGTGCCCGCTGTAACCTTCGAGAATGTCGGCAGGGGACGCTATTTCCTGCGGCAGTTTCAAATGGCAAAACCTGCAAATGTGCAGTTTACTGGGGCAAGATGTGGCTTGATGCAAGGCAAGCGCTGTTCGGCTCGAGAAGTTTTCTGAAGACTGGCATGCTGGGCATCCCAACACTGGTGTGTGGACATATGAGTTGTGCGAGTCTTTAAACTCTGCGCTGTTTCCGTATACTATGGTTGGAGAGCATTCACCGCAATGCCAATGGGTTGCAGGAATTCCTCCGTCGCGACGCAAAAATACTTTGCCACAACCTTCTGGGCACAAAATGTTGTTGCGCTCACAAAACGTAAGATGGAGTTGGTAAGATCGTTTAGGAATGAATTGATGGCAATTGCTGCATTCTGTCAAGTCTGATACAAAAGAAGCCTCCTCCTCGTTGACCATTTCCACATCACTTTGCTCTTCTTGTGCAGCAGAAATAGCTACATTGGAAAATTGAGTACCGCTTTCGGCGTGTACAGAAATAACAATCTCAGTGGGAAGCTTGTCGTTGGTAAATAAATAAGGATCTAAATTGCTGATTGTAACAGACTTTTTCTGGCTTTCCGAAGATGCAGTTGTTGACCAAAGAAATGCGTCGGATGAGGTGGCATATTCACTTGTTCCAATAAATATGTTAGGGCCAATTGTGCCCTCGTCTTCAGAATGCTCTATGCTTATCGTGATGGGAAGCTCTGTGTTCCAAGATCTCAACAGTAGCCTGACGTCTCTAGAATGATTAACTTGACCAATCACGACCGGTGCACTATTGATTGAAAGTATTTTGGGCGTGGAGTCGATAGGTTCAGTAACTGACTTGCCCTTTGCTTTCTCAGGGCCTGCTGGGGATATAATATCCAGGTCTATATCAGTATCAACGATACACACAGCATCGGCAGGTTTCAAGTCAGTGACCAAACACTGAAAATATCTTTGATTGTTTGATGCAGGATCCGTAATCACCAGTGTGTCTCCCTTCGTTAAAGCGGTATAAGCAGATTGCAGTTGTGCCTCCAGTAGAGCTTTCCAGTCCTCCACGCCAGTATCTTCCTCCAAAACCGACAGCGTTAACTGCGATCCTTTCGGCAGTTCCGCATACTGCACCACCACCGGTTGATTCGCCTGTAGCCCTATCCGAGACGCCACAATAAACGGCACCTGCGCAGTGCCTTCCTTTGCTGAGAACTCTTTGATCCCGACATGAGTGTACTTTTTCGTTGCTGGGTTTGTGATACGAAACGTGAGCGGCGATGGGAGGGTCGCAGACTGGGAAAGAAACGCTTCAAGCACCGAAGACGGCAGGGAGATCTTGTCAGACAACTTCTGGCTGCCAAAGCTATTGCTGCCGCTATTGTTGCTAACAGGTATAGAAGTCAATGTCGCGGATTGAGTGGTAGACGAAGAAGACGGCTGATTAGAGAAAAGGTCTGCACCGCCCGCCACCGGTTCGAAAAGAAGCTGGGAGGACCAGGTTATAGCCGGCCCGTCTTGCACAGTTGAAGCCATGATGACTGTGATGTTTATGCTGAGTAGGATGGTTCTAAAAACGTATTGATAATGATATGCGATTGAAATAAAAGTGTAGTTAAAGAGATGAGTGCAGACGACAAGATCATTTTATGTGGTCGATTCTATCTAATTGATATTACTAAGCTGCATTTGTAAAGTTTATCAATAGCATTCATTGAGAGTAAGAGTATTCTAGAAAGCTACATTTTCAGCGAATAACATTTAAGTTGTGTCTAGATCCAATCAGATTCTATGAACATGTCCTAAAATTGCTGTCTCCTCTAGTACTTAAGCTTAAATTCAACGTTAGCTAAAGATAGACTAGCTCGCCTAGAAAAATGTCTACAAAATTGATCTGAAAAAGGGCACGTAGTTTGCAAGAGCCAGAGAGACACGGTCAAAAGGGTATTCTGTTATTTATTTGAATAATAAATGTAGAACGATGGAAAGCCTTGAACTACAATTATATCCATGTTGGATACGGATTGCGGTAATGTGGAGGGATTCTCTCGCGGGTTGCAATTTCCAATGGGGCACTGCGAGGCCACAAGAAAAGATTGTGCCATAAAAACGAGCTCTTTGGCACTACAGATGGCTCGTGATCTTCCGAAACAGTTTGTAAATCATCAGCATGTTGCCTTACAGGCCTTAATGGAATTCTCAAATCATCGTACAGATTTGGATTAGCGATCTCTCTTGGGTCTGACCTTTGTTTACGATGCAGTTGGTATTTCGTTCGCAAGTCTCGGACACTCAAATATCTCTTGATTTTGGATGTTGCGAAACCAACTTTTTCTTTAGAGGAAACTGATTTGGCATTACCGCTCTCAGACACCAATCCAGAGCTATTGGACTTCGTATAAAATGAAGATATGGTTGAATTTGCGTGTCTCAGCTTTTCCTGTTTGATGTGATTAAAAAGAGGTAGTGTAGGTGGTTCTGCTAGTCGCCGAGAATTATTATCTATCCATTGAGAGAGCTGATCAATATGTGCTTGCGGGCGGAAAGGCGATCTCGGAGGCGGCTTCAAACTACTACTAGAGGAGCTTGTGAATGAGTAAGTTGGTGACGGCGGCTCGAAATACTGAGCGCTAGTTTCCAAAATAGTTAATAGCAATGCTTGTCAAGAGAGCGGGAAAAGAATATACCAGTCTTCCATTTGTTCTTGAATGAATCTAGGTCTATCATGCAGTAAAACCAGAAAGCTTGGTATACGCATTCAATCTCTGGAACCGGCTAACATGAGAATCAAAAACAAGAATATGAAAAACATTACTAACTACCAAAATCAACTAGACAAGACGAGGGAGAAATGATGCAGAAGAAGACATCCAAGTCAGTTATATAGGCTACAAGATTTCGGAAGTGTCACAAACCCGGCTACCATTATAGTGCAGCGGTATCACAAAATCTGCGTCATAAAGCCGTATCCCAAGAAAAAAGACATCAACCAGGCTGCTCCACCATATCCATTCAGTGAGGCCAATATTATACCAGGTCCAGGACACACGCCCGATATTCCCCAGCCTAATCCGAATATCGCGCTTCCAACAATGAGCTTAGTATCAACTCGTTTGCTCGGTGAAGGTAGATCAAACTCTGGCGCACACATAGGAGGATTAAGCTTTTGTGTTTGCGCGCCTTCGCAGACAATATTTGAAGGGTTTCGGATCCAATACTCAAGCATGTTTGGACCTATTCCAAACAGCATGACCATGAGAAGCGTGGGATTAAAGCGGCCCGTTGCAACCCCAAGGAACCCAAGGGTGACTCCGGGTGACGCCATTCCGGAAATCAAAAGACCAGCTCCAAACGTGAAGCCTGAATAAAACGACACCAAAGCTTGTGTGGTTTTAGTTCGGGAGGGCAACACGTAGGGGAGAGCGTAGCGAGTAACACCAAGTATGGCGGTAACGGAAAGAAGCAGTCTAATCTCTTGTTGCGACGGTGAGATGATTGCACTGCAGGGCCCGGGCTCACAGCCTGCAGGTGCAGTATCCAGCGCAAATGCTGTAGCAATTGCTACAACGGAAAATACACACGTAGCTACTAGCGATCTTAGAGATCTACGAGACACCCCGCATAGCATATGGCCAGAGGTGCATCCTGAACCCAGTTTCGTGCCCAGTCCTGCTAGTATGCCAGAAAGTATGAGGGTAGAAAGCGTGCTGCCTGCTATTAGAAAAGTTCCCGAGTAGTCTGGAAGGTACTGCGGAAAAAATAGTTTGGCACAAAGAGCGCTAGAAGCAATGCCAGCTACTAGCGGGACATTGAACACAGATGGTTTGTCAATAGCATTATAAAGTGCAGAAGAGCATCCAAGGACTCGACCATTGTTGAAGAGAAAACTAGAGGAAGCAAAGTGGAGCAGTAGAGCTCCCACTGACCCTCCAAAGTAGTTGAAACTGTGTAATTGAAACAATGCTAAATTTGGCAAACGCGAGTGGAGCAAGAGTTGATGAAGATAGAGAAAATCACTAGAGTATTTCAAGCAAATGTGAACGCAGTCAACGGTTGGCGCCTACGTAAATATATAGAAGAAGGCAAAATAAACCGGGCTTTCATAATCGAATTAAATTTGGGCATAATCGGCCTTTGTGGCGGCTTCTATGAATCTTCAGAATCCTATTGGTCACAAGATCAATACTAGCTATATGGTACTTGTGATGGACCCCCCGAGATATCAAGCTTATAGTCTCGAGCCATTTCTCTTTTAATAATGCCGTTATGCTTGAGCTTCTCAGCCGTTGCTCAGATATCTTCCTGTTACGTACCACCATAGCCCGGCGGGTCACCTAGTGCGTACGGTATACACGGCCTGTAGACTCTGATTGGTAATTATCATATCGTCAGACCCCGAATGACGGGAACAGCCGCGCGCTCTGACAGATTGACAGCAGATGACGCTAAGTTCATTGAGACTTTTGGTGCTGCCACAAGCTTCGAGTGCACATTCTTCCGCGCTTTAGTTGTATTCTCTGGTGGATGCAATATGCGCGGCGTGCAGTAGATGGTTATATTCTCTTGACAGTATAAGCAAGGTTGTTGGCTCAACTTGAGGAGGGCTTTATAGATTCATATGTCGATAGTACATGTTCCCTACGAGATGCTTGGCACTCAAGGCACAATCATCTACGGCTGGCGAGAGGACTCAATGAGTCGGTTTGGGGCTACTTTGTGCTTATGTATGCCAGCAAATGTCAACCTCAATTTAGCTTCCCAACAGCCTCCAGATAATGCTATGAATGTCGTACAACTCAGCTTCTTTTATACCGCGGCGGGTAAAGGAGCTGATCCGGTCGAAATCAATGTACGGAAGAACTATCTTCCACAAGACTTCAGTGACAGTTTTAGACTCTTCAGATACCAATACGGATATCGATCCGTGTACCGATCCGGATGGAGACTCTCTTCATATATAAAGCGCCCCCACGTTAAACAATGGTAAAGACGCTGGGCCGTTTCGTTGCCGCGGAAACCATTTGATTAGCCATGAGATCATAGACGTATTGGAAGGTCAAAGTCATGCCCAATCATGAACCATACATCATAACTCATAGATCATGCTCTACACCATAGACCGTAAATGGCATGCATTGCGAATTCCCCAGCGGAATGTCTTCATATAGAGCAGGCACTATATCTAGTGACTACTGTCATTGCTATTGAAGTTGAGAAACCCTACACGTTCTTCAAGTCGCTGTCCTGTCAACTGCGGGAAAGAGCAAGGCAGAGCCTAAAGATAAAAAGCTAAGCTATAGTAGCACACACTAAACTATCGATCCGAAAAAACAGGGAAGTGTGAGAAGCAGCGCGTCAGGTCCTGGGGCTTGGGATGATATATAGACCGAGCTAAATCTCCTCTTAAAATCAAATTTCCTCCGAGCTAAGCATTAATTGCTATATTTCAACTATCCTTTCTACTCGCAGCTAAGGATATTCACATTGTACCGCCGCTTGAATCATGAAAATGCCAAGCTCAAGTTCCCACTCGGAGGATGAGGATATTGAGGCCTCTATAGGCCATTTTCATATTGCAGCCTCGTTACCAGAAAAAAGCCCTGCGGAAAACGATTCTGCCGAAAAATCATTAGGTGAGCCATGCTTCCCACAAAACGACTTGTCGCTCAACGAACAAGTTCAGTTTCTGCTAGACTCGGGAGACACGTCATGTTTCATTGTTGGCATCCCTCCAGACGATGAGGAACTTCCTTTAAACTGGCCGTTTGCACTAAAGGCACGATTAACTATGATATATGGTCTCACAACGTTCTGTGCCCAGTTCAACAGTTCCATCATGGCCCCAGCAGCTGGCCAACTCATGAACGATTTTGGCGTTACTCACGTAGTTGCTATGTTGCCTACCTCCCTCTATATTCTGGGCGTAGCGTTCGGCCCCATGTTATTTGGTCCAGCATCAGAAGTCTATGGGCGCAAGATTGGTATTCTGTGCCCATTTTTTCTAAGCATTTTATTCACGCTAGCGACAGCTTCTTCTACCCGCATTGAAGCCGTCCTTATCACCCGCTTTTTTTCTGGACTTTTTGCCGCTGCTCCTATTGTTTCCTCAGGCGGTGTGTTGGCCGACATATGGCACACATCAGTGCGCGGCGTTTCGCTCGTGTTCTATGCCGCGTTCGTGGTGCTTGCTCCTACAGCCGGCAGTATAATTGGTACAATCATTGTGCAATATTTGAGTTGGAAATGGACTGAATGGATATCTGCAATTGTTAGTGCCGCTATGCTTTTGGCTGACTTGCTGCTGGTCCACGAATCTTACACGCCCATATTGGCAAGCCGCCGGGCTCGCCGCAAGCGCAAAGAAACAGGAAACTGGCTATACCACAGTAAACACGACGAGTGGGAGCTTTCCTTCAAAGAATTCATGACAGTCCATCTCATGCGACCATTTGCCATGTTTGGAACCCCCATTGTGTTCTTCATTGCTTTGTACGCTAGCTTTGTTTTTGGTGTCTTGTACCTGTTCATTACTTCAGCCAGTGAAACTTTTGTAACAGTTCGTGGATGGAAGCCCATTCCAGCTGCTCTGACTTATATTGGAATGTTTCTCGGCGCTGTTTGTGGAGGCATCATCAACATTGCTAGCAGCAAACGGTATGGCAATCTCGTGAATGCCAACGGCGGCAATAGTCTTCCCGAGGAGCGCTTATATCCCCTCATGACTACGGCATGGACTCTCCCCGTAGGACTATTTCTTTTTGCATGGACACAGAGGGAGAGCATACATTGGATAGTTCCCGTTATCGGTATGGCATTCATGGGGTGTGGGCAGTTTGTAATTTTTCAGGGGTGCTTGAACTATTTAGTGGACACCTACACACGGTATGCAGCCAGCGCTATCGCGGCTAATACGTTTTCTCGCTCGCTCTTCGCAGGGTTTTTCCCTCTGTTTGGAGCTCGCATGTTCAGAGTTCTAGGCGCCGGTTGGGGTGGTACAGTCTTAGGAATAGTGGCCACTGCCATGCTTCCGATTCCGTTTGTATTTTACAGGCTAGGGGCTGCCATTCGCAAAAGAAATCCCTACGCGCATCTTGTAAATTGATCTTGTGGATTCATCTCGTTGAATTCCCTCGTTGATTGATGTACATTTGAAAAAGTAGTCAAAAGCATTATAAAATTCATATTGATTCTACTATCCATCTAGTCAAGCTCACACTGTAGCTACAGGTAATCTCAAGTTGAGACCTGCCAAACTTTGCAGTCTGCAATCGAAATTGTTTGATATTCAAGAAATCCAGCTCGTTTTCTTAGCAGGAGCAGACTTTCCGCGATGCAGGTACCAAGTGTTTCTGTAAAAAACAATGCAAGAAAACATGACACAGTAGTGAGTTGGTATACGTAGTGTTTCGTACCCAGTCTCTACGATTTGAAATCTACTAGCAGACGCTCAGAACTCCCATATCAGTAGTCAGTGTAGACTGTATTAGTTCCTGAGAAATCTCGACACATCAATATTTGTTCCTAAAGTGATTTCAAGGACATAAATCAGCCTGCAGATTTGCTGGCAAACGAGGGCCAAGTCTGAATCAAAACTCACAAAAAGCAACATGGCTCCTCCTATCAGATTAATTTATAGTCGAGACTTTAGACTTGTCTACAGATGATACAGTTACCTGAATGAAATCTGGAGGTGATTTCAACAGACCTGTCTATAATGCGTACCATTTGTGAACTATACAGTCCTAATCGAAGGGTATACTAGTGTTCCAGCTTGACGAATGTAAGCCAGCTTTAGAAAGTCTGGCAAAGCCGATAAACGAAATGGACACCGGTTTTTGGTCCATAGACTTTGCCTGTAATATGGGCGCTAACCTATGACTGTACGCATTAGAGTAGACGTCTCAACTACAACCCTGAAGTTTTAGCTGTTTCCTCATGAACAGACTACGCTCAAAACCATAATTTATTCAACCTGCACAAAGCTCCAAATAGCTCTAGGCTTCCTTTGAAGAGCCGGCGTGAAGCCTCAGCAAACTGTCTACTGGCAACCAGCTCAAGCAAGACGAATAAAAACTGAAATTTTTGTAAGTTCCCAACGCACCGTCTTATATAGTGCATGAGTCTAGTCTTTTCGGGTGAGCCAATTACCAGAAAATGTAGTCACATTAGGCACAAAATGTGGACGTCGTATATAACCCTGCCTTCATACAGACTCATTCCAGTTAATGCTCACGATTGAGATTGAGACAGACATATTATACTCTGAGACTCGAAAAAGAGCTTGTCCCGAAATTTTGGGAAACGTAAATTCCCAGGATTACATAAGCTTAAACATGAAAACGACGTCTCATTTTATGGACATTACACGCCTTTGCACAAGTCTCGCACAAGTCTTGCCCGTATTGCACAAATCTTGCAAGCCATCAACGTTCTTGGTCGTCGCCGTCGTCTTCGATGTCGACGTCCGAAAGCGAGCAGCCCTTTCGAGAAGAGCTTAACACAGCTTGGCAATTATGCAGTTCTGCTTTGGGCAAAAGGATTGTCCCAAAGTGAATAATTGTTTATATGAAGCCACTTTAAGCTTTTTCACGTTCTCTATGTGCCCCGCTTTTTCAGCTGGTGTACGATGAATATACAGCTAGCTGTACGGCAGTCTTATCTTGCTGAAGGTTGCAATCTGGCAAACGCTGTCTCTAACTTACTGTGATTAATCCCTTTCGAAAATGTTTGCACAAAGGCCTGCGCTGCCAATATGCTCCACGAGTCCAGGAGTAACTGAGGAGCACACAGCGGGCTCCTTACCGGAAAGTTTAGCTTTGTGTAGATCATTTCCTCTTCAAACGTTTTAGGTGCTTGAGAAATATATTGGCATGCGTCTTGCTGCAAGCAACTGCAAGCAACATGACGCTCAAAATGCCTTAACCGGCAAAATAGCGCATGCAATTCAATCTCCTAGCCTACAGTATTCACATGCATTGCGTGAGGCATACATATCCCTGCAAGCCACTGGCCACCAGTCCATAGTTCATTTCTTGTGTGTCAAAAAATAGATTCGCTAAACGGAGGCCCAGACTAGGCCATGTCTGGTTTAGACCAAGATGAGGAGGTCGAGTCGCCGATTGGACACAATTGCAGCTGATTGGACACAAATTGTCACCCAACGCTCGCAGCAGCTGCAGTCCGCGAATGCCGCCTTTCACGTTTCGCTCAAAAGTGACGCTAAGAAGCGAGATGCCGCTCCAGCAAACCACAGCTTCCTGGTACGCCAGCTCATTTCTCCATTCTTCTTTTTCTTTTTCTTTTTCGTGCTGGAGTGCCTGCCTCTTGAGGCCTGCCGAGGTCTCTTTTTTTTTTCAACTGGACAGCTACAGCAGGCCATAGTACAGGTATAAAACGGTACGGGAGGCGCCTTTTTGAGTTTTGTTACTTTTTAATTTCAGCAATCTCTTAAGGTCAGGTTTCTGAGTTTTTGTTTACGTTTTGACAAAATTGTCTATTTTTGTTTGTTTGAACTTCATTTTCATTCATCATGCAGATTTGAGAGCCTTGAGCTTTTATTTTTCTTATTCAAAAACTTGTCTTCTCCTTCTTTTTCCCCTTCTCCTTCCTTGCCTTCGCCTTTTGCCTTCACTTTACACTAATACCAACATGATTCTCTCATCTATATCAAAGTTGCTGGACAGGTCGAGATTCACACCCACAAGCCTACTGCTACCGCTGTACGCCCTGTCAGTTATTACGCTTATTCTGCTTGTGCTGAACAACAAATCAAGCGAAAACAGCAACTGCGGTACCCTCCTCCACCAAGGTCAGTGGCTTCGAAATGACACCAAAAGCAATCCAAGTATATGGCAGCCACAAGACTGCACCTTGCACAACTACAAAGTCCCCGATATACTCCAATGCATGCCGCCGAATTCCCAAATACTATTTCTAGGCGATTCGACGGCCAGAAAGGCCTTTTGGGCCACCGCAAACCTTTTAGATAGCGGCATTCGAGACGACTCCAACGTCCACACAAACATTCATTTTGACCGACACAATATCAGCATTCACATGCTTTGGGACCCGTATCTCAATGCGTCTGACTCCTTCGACTCAGTGAAAAGAATA
This sequence comes from Geotrichum aggregatum, assembly GCA_030564925.1. Taxonomy (NCBI): domain Eukaryota; kingdom Fungi; phylum Ascomycota; class Dipodascomycetes; order Dipodascales; family Dipodascaceae; genus Geotrichum; species Geotrichum aggregatum. Next base: position 13,704 of record JAJMAH010000054.1, on the reverse strand, counting down.
GCAAGCGACGCAAACAGCACGGGGAAAGCGCAAATTCTCTACATTACGACTGGTCTTTGGCATGCCATGTTTGAGCCTCGCGACCGCGTAATGAAGGGATTCAAGCACTCCGTTGATAGCATTATGAGTGTTCTTAGAACCCAGATCCCAGGCGCTTTTGGCACAGTATATTTCGGGCCTACGCAGTTACCACAGTATGAGCTTTTAGACCGAACTCGCAACACCAAAATCACGCAACAGTATATTGATGAAATGCACGCATATACTGACGAGATATTTGGTTACAACAAAAATGCACCAGCAAGCGACCCAGGAAACCAAGGAATTCTGTACACACACTCCAACCGCATTGCCGCATACTACACACCAGTGTTCAACCGCTATGGACCAGGCCACGATACTCTTTACGACAACGTCGGAATTCATTATGGCACGCCAGTGACAGAAGTGCAAGCTCAAACATTGCTGAATCACCATTGTAACAAGATAGTTATGAATGCTGAGACATTTCCGCACGCTGCTACTTGCTGCGTGCCCTATAGGCAACCTACGAGCGCGAGTCTATTCTTGGGCATTTCCGTTTTTACCTTAGGTCTTAGCTTGGTCCTGTCAATTCTTGTCTCATCTGAGCGGCTTTCAGCCCTTACCCCGATACCCCTAAAATGGGCCATTTCCACCATTGTTTCGGTCATCATCTCCACACTATATGCGTTTGTTTGTGACAGAACGCACCAGCTTAACAAGCAATACAACGTCTTGTCCTGGTACGAGTTTTTTGCTCTTTCTCAGGCTTTTCTTATCGTGATTGGCATAACTACAACGCGTTCCGCATCGTTGTCTCAGACATTCTCAACGCTTTCGGGGCAATACACACTAGTGACGGAATGGAAGGGTCTAGCAATAGGTTTCTGGCTGCTTTCAAAAATCACTGGTCTTGGGAACGAGTATTTTGCTGGTCAAGTGTTTTCTCGTATCCTTGAGGGAACTCTTGTCTTTAGCGAGACCTATGGGTTTGCTATTGCTACCATGCATGGAAACGTTGGTGTAATTCGATTTGTTGCAAACATAGCGCGCATTAATGTCTTCTCTGTCTTCTTAGCATGGACTCTCGGTATTAGCTACTACTTTTACTCTTTGCCTCTCAAGATCTCTTTTTGGTACGCTTTTGTGTTCTCCGGGTATGGCATTTTGAACGGATCATGGGTCTCAACATTAGCATCAAAGATTCTGCAGCGAGAAAGCATTCCGTACAAGTCCAACGTCATGCACGATTTGGTCAAACTCCTTATTTTGACTGTTGCATCTGGTTTCGGCGTAATCCCCGTTTGGACAACTTTCAGTCAGATGGCGCTGCAGCATCCTGTTGATCTCAGAGATGAGTTTTGGGTAGGCGTTGCTGCTGTTGCGTTGAGTGCCATTGTAACCAATGGCCCACTTGGATCTGCTTTAGCAGAGCTCGCACGGTCTTCTCAGATGTTTCTTCTAGTAGGTGCTGGAATCGCGTGCTGCGCGCTCATTAACCTATGCTTCTTTTCCGGCGCTTTTGTATCGCCTGAGCAGTACCACGGTGGATTCCATCAATTCGCTACGCTGGGTTTTGTTTCAGTATACGTTATTTTCCGATCTTTTTTGCTTAGTCCTTGGGATAGCCCGTTTTTGTACTCCACTGCTCTGGAGTTTTTGGGTAACTGTTGGTTGGAGCTGTCTGTTCTTAGTTATCACACTTACCTGGCCGGCGATGGTACTGTTCGCCTCTATCTTTTTACGACTGGCACAACAAACGACACGCCTTTCGAACTTACTCTGCGCCGACTGCTCAACTTTGTTATATTGACTGCAGCTTTTGTAGGTTTGAGCTGGCGTATTTCCGCTGCATGGGAAGGTCTAGATACTATTCTTTTCGGGCATTCCACCAGTGCCACCCCGCTCAGCAATGACTTATCGAGCAACGACGGCAGGCCATTACCACACAAATTAGATTTACATGGACCCGAGATCCAAAAGAGCAATACCCATTTCATGACCACTACTACTACGGTTATGAGCCCTGTAAGCGGTAACTCCAGTACTGACGATAGTGAGACCTATGTTTATGAAAATTTTGAAGAGCATGATCATGACTTAAAGGAAGTTTGAGGGCTTGCCTCGACTCACATTTCGGCGGAAACGAATGCCCAAATGACGGGCTGTGGACATCAATTAATTTCTACTTGCCAGCATTTGGTAGGCAAATTGACAAGCCCAATACAGGAACATTGAAAAATGCATAAAAAATTGGCTCGGAAAATGCATGTATTTATTTTTTTTTTTTCTTTTCATACGTGTAGTCTACATTCACATAGTCTACATCTCTAAGTTGCAATTCACACGTTGAAGCCATGTTAATTATTTTCTTGAGTGTGCCTAGCTGTCATATCCTTGAGTTTGTAATCATCTTTCTAATGCCTCGAGTTTTAAGTCTATACTACTTTGTTTTGCTATAGATAAAGACTATTTGCATTTCGTCCGCATATGGAACAGCTATACATTTTTGTTCAGGAAGACCCATGAATGATAAAATGCTAAGCGTGGTCTGGTCAATGGGGCCAGTACGTTGGTTTCTCAGGCCTACCAGTAACCCATAAAACATGAAGCATCGACAGCGATAACTCCATAATAGGCGTTGACTTAGAGATGTGAACTTTAATAAAAAAAAGTCCAAACTTAATATTTTCAATGTCTCATTACAACGAAGAAAGACGAGTCATTAGAGGTCTCGAGAGCATTATTTTCATGTCTCCTCTTGAATCGTTAAAATATTGCTATCGTGTCAAGCCCAAGAATAAGGTAATCGGACGTCGGTTATCAAGAATGATTTCAGATGTATTTTCCGTTGTTATTGCCTACATATAATACTTTATTTGTCATTACTTTCAATGTCCTTAGTTCGCTCTATGCGGAAAAAGCAATAGATCCATTCATAATATGACTTTACTCCCAATACGACGGCTTGATGAGCTGGCGTAGCCCATTTTTTTACAAACTTTGAATCTCCTACTGTATAAACAGGGGGCCGCATCTGCATGATGGGTTCTTGCTATGATTGATCTGATTTGCGATTGGTTTATTGTTCGTTGAATTAACAGAACTGACTAAACCTAAGTAAACCAGATCCACACTAAGGCTCACTCTCGTTGGACAAGCCATATTACGAGCCACTTCAGGTTGAACCTTCCTATGTATATAATGGTTGATAATTCTCCAAGAGCTACCAAGCGGGCCGACAGGAGATAAAAAAAATGTAAGAAATGTAGAGCTTAACACTGTATTGCAAGTAGGGCATGTTGAACCCTTGTGGTAGCTATTTCGACAGTTGCACAGCGTATAAAACTGCCTCTGAAGTGAGATTTAGGGTGGAAAATACCGTGATTGCTGCTTTCTGGCTTTTTTGACTTGGCCATTTGGTTCGTAATACTTAGTATAGCCAGACTTTTGAGAAATTCGCCAGTTTTTGTAACTAGTTATGTGTTTTCTATACAATTCAAATGATTGGATGTTGCCAGTTACGTGAAGCTTTGTGTGAGAATTTCATTTGGATCTGAAAAGTGAAAATTACCGACCTGGATTGTGAGATCCCACAGACTTTGAAGCTTTAATGCATACACTTTATGATCCTAGCAAAAGCCCGCCTAGCCCTTATATTGGTGTAGCAATATGCTTCTTTCGTTTTGATTTCAGACGTGTGGCCGATGCCTTCTGCTTTACATTACACAATGAAGCTTAGAATATGGCCATATGAAGTTTCTTTCACAGTTAAAATGGCATTTACAGATTGGCTGTAATGTCTGTATACAATCAACTTCGTGAGTAGGATCTTCAGGAATCTCAGGTTTGAGTTTATCATCAGCCTGGAGGCCAAGACGCAGTTGCATCTGCTTCCCGCTTGTGATAAATAATTTTTCCCTCATTCCGTGCGCGGTGAAAAGTGTTCTTTACAGCTTCCGCTGTGCCCGTACTCATGGTAGTGACGACAACATGTATCGTCTGACGAAATTAGAAGTTGTATTATTCAACAACAACTGGAGCCCTCAGGTTCTCTTCAAGTTTCTGTCTCCCTTCATAGCCAGTCATCTTCCAACAATGTTTCTCATTGTGCTATGAGGAGTCTGCTATCCCTAAAATATCAGACTTTCCAGTCACCACTTTGAAGTCAAACGTTCTTTGCTAACAAAAGCCACGATAATAATCTTGTTCTTCAGCAGCAGTGACTCATATCAAGGCCATTATGGCCAAATTCGTCGATTCAACAAAGCCAATGCAAAACTACTAGTCAGAGTCAACCTTTCATTCTAACTGAATAGCTATGAATCGTTTACTGTGAATCACTCAATCTTCCAGCATGGCTGATTCCAAGGGCTCTTTCGCAAACAATTATATCCTCGTTTCTAATCACCAATGTCATGATTAGTTCACAAGAAGTCCTAGTGAGCTTCAAGTTTGTTTGGATAATTTAGGGTTTATGTGGTCTTTTCAATTCGAAGATTCCGCTGCGTTAGTGTAATGTTGCAGTAAAAATCGCGAGCCCATATTCTGTAATTCCACTTGTCAAGTACTAGAGGCGTATTATTATAATGTTTCGGTTGAACTTACCAATTGGTCAAGCTACGGATAAGTAGACTACTACAGATGAATTGTTTTTGACTGGCTATGGAAATTACTAGACGTTTCTGTTCCTCAGTGAAGCTCTAAAAAATCTGGTTTTCAAGGGCGGTCGACTAATAAACTTGGCTCTATGCTATAGCGCAGATGCAGACTTGAGCATCATTGAAGGACGAAACGGAGTAGACTTAGAGAATATCCTATGTTGAGCGACGAGTGTTCAGTGTAGAACATTGGAAGTATTGGAATAAAAATTATTGAAGAGTGTGGGGAGTCCAACGTCGTATCTAGGCCCCCCAAAGACATCAAGATATTAAGATATAGACTTGATATCTCAGACCGAGAGTCACTAGCCTGGGCCTGGATGTATCCAATGTTTGCTCTTGCTTTTCAAGATTTATGACCCTGATTGTAAAAGGTAGGTTTTTATTAAGCAGAAAACCGCCATTATATTTTATTGAGTATGGAGTACCACTATTGCACTGCGTGAAAACCTACAACAACTAGAACTTATCTGCTTCATGGCTGCAATTAGTTTAACACAGCTTCGCGCTGCTACTGAGATGTGTTATGGTGTGGAATTTTGAGTATATTGAAAAACGAGAAGGGCTGTTGGCATTTTCTCCGGAGAGTATCATTACGCTAACGTATAAAATATCCGTTGGATACACTTTGCGCACCGGGAGGCATAGGCCAGTGGCATCGGGCCTACTCAACACGTCCTGTAGAATTTGTACCGTTTCCTTCAACACTGGTATTCCAGCATGTATACAATACACAAAATACATTCGTTTAGACTTTGGCCGGGCTGAAGAACAATGGATTCAGCCGTACGTGTGTGAATATGTCTACTGCTCAAAAGCCTAGTCTTGTCTAGTCCAGTCTTTGTGCTCAATGAATGTTTGTGAAGTCTTTGTCCGAAAACCTCTAACCGTAGACAATGCGAAAGCATGGCAGTTTTCAGCAAAAACAAACCTTGAGGCAAGCACCGGAGCTCGACTTAAATGCTTGTACTTGAACAAAGTAATGCTGAGCAGTAAGGACTCATGGAGGACTCTGTAAGGACTCAGGGATGACTCTCAGTAAGAATGTGGGGAGTCCCTCGGAGAATTTGAGAATCGATGTTTACGGGTACTGCGACAGGTACCAGCATGTGAAAAGTGATTCAAAAAGTCAAGCGTAGTTAGAACTTAAGCTTTGAGGTGGTTCAAAATGGGTCAAATATTGTTGGAAGTGGTCAAATATAGTCACAAGCGGTTAGACTTGTCTCCACATGTACTTGAAATGGGGGCTGTGCAGTGCGCACAGCGCTCATCATTGCCATGGTAACCACCCGTTTTGTGCCTGGGAGCTCTCAAGTGGCTGCTATTGACTGGCAGCTATAGCGTCGATACGGTAGTATGTGGTAGCTATACCGAGTAGGGTAGAAATTTCAACAAGCCGCACACGTAGGAGTGCCTAGGTGGCCTGAACTAGATGGTCGCTCTCGTTCTTGTTCCCCTTCATCCCGTTCTTCCTCCTTCATTCAGAGGTAACTTCATGTGTCCAGCGCGTTAGTTGGTGAGTTCTTCTTGAAGAGCGTTCATATGCAGTTCTTATGAATGCTGTTCCTGCTGCTGGATTTGATCATCCTCTGCGCGCCATATAAGCATCAAGCTGCCGCTACTATCTGTCTTCTGGTAGATGATCCAGGCCAATATCCCATAGACCTCTGTAAACCATGTTATACTACTAGCTCTCAAACTGGTTCGCTTCTGGTTTTATTCTGCCCATGATACCTACTGGGTCTGATGTGCAATCTACTAAAGCGTCTTCAGCCAGCTGTCTGCAATCGCTGCTCTACTGGTAAACGAAATACTGTATTAGTGACCTTCTTAGGCGTTCAGCTGCCTGGCCCTCGCCGCTAAGCACATGCAAAAGAATATCGATTATTATACATGTAGCGGCTTAAGAAGGGATGGCTCTTTGGTCATAGACGACCCGAATGAATCTGGAGTTTTTCATGGGCTTGTCAGCCGCTGGTGGCCTAGGCCTTGAAAGGGGTGATGGTGGACATCAGCTGTGGTGGAAGGAAAATTCCACTTACCCTCTCTCAAAGTACGTGAAAAGAACGAGGAAGTTTGGGTAGCTCATTTATTGCTGCGCAGACAGTGTTCGTTAAGCATGACCTGCTGATGATTCGAGCTCGAATTCTTTGTTAACGCCTCTAAAGAGAGTTTGGACAGCCCGCTAGTGTTGCACGGAAAAGCGAGCTCTATATAGGCTCAAAAGATTGTGGATTAAAGAAATCTCACATGTACAATAGAATTACTAAAAAAGCTGCCGAAGAGGGCTTCTGAGATGAAGTGCTTCAAGCGACTACTGATCAATAGAGGGGGTCATTATTGTCAATACTGCTGACTTCGGGAGCACCAAAAGCTTGCCAAAAGCTATAAAAGTAGAACTGCTTTAGTTTCATTCGCCTAATGGCGATTTTTTAAGCATGAATCAAGTAGGATAAGATTCGAAGCTTAAACAGAGACGAACTAAATAAACACAACGTCTCGCTCCACTAGTCCTAATCTTAGTCTACTCATAAAAACCAACCCGCAGGCGACCGCAGGCAACTGCTGGCCGCTGCTGCTTAATTCTATTTAACGTCAACGCCAAGATTTACAGGATCCTTGGAGTTTTCAAGCCTATAAGCCTCTGAATGCATTGGTGATGATTTCTGGGTGCTGAGCTTAAACCAGCGGGCAAGTAATAACTTACCCTGCTTAATGGTTTACCACTGCTGTTTATTTTTCTTTTTCTTTTTTTTCTGCTGTATTTATGGCCTCAATAGACGAGAACACCTAATTCGGCATTACTTTTTATTCGTTGTTAATCTGAGCTTAAAATGGACTGTATTCTCACCGGTACACTTGATGTAAGCAGACTAGATCTGTGCTGCTATAGCTACATTAAAAAAAAATAGCGACCAGTTTGTTGCAATAATAATGATAATAAATATATAGCAACAAATTCTTCCTTCGTAAAGGGCTCAGCCTATATAAACAGGACACGCTCCATCTATTTTCAGCCTTCTTACTGCGACGTCCTTGAACTCTTGGATCCCTGAAATTTACACTCACTCATACTATTCATAGGCTTCTCACGCCCTTTTCAGGCTTCTTCCAGCTTCTTATAGCTTGTACAGCTCTTCACACGCCATGATCATTCTAGCTCCCCTAAAGCGACTGCTCGACAGGTCGAAGCTCAAGTCCTACTTCCTGGTTATCCCCCTTTTTGCCCTCACCATCGTAGCATTGACGCTAACGCTACAAAAACATGCCAAACCACAAGACTACGATAGCTGCGGCACCCTACTGCATCATGGCCAGTGGCTGCGAAACGACACAAAAAAGGACCCCAGCTTTTGGCAGCCCCAAGACTGTACCCTCCACAAATACGATGTCGACGATATTGCTCAGTGCCTTAAACCAAACTCCAGAATCATATTTTTTGGCGACTCGACCGCTCGCCAAATCTTCTGGGCGACCGCCAACCTTCTTGACAACGGCATTAGGGCCGACTATAACGTCCACGGCAACATTTATTTCGAGCGCAGAAACATCACCATCCACCTTTTCTGGGACCCATATTTGGACAGTTCAGAGTCCTTTGGTGTCATCAAAAAAATGGCTCAGGATAGAAATAACACGGGCCAAACAACCTATCTCTACATCACAACTGGCCTCTGGCACGCCATGTTCAAGCCCCGCAATAAGGTAATGAAAGCATTCAGAAAGAACGTGGACGATGTTGTCGAGGTCCTCAAAAATCAGGTTCCTGGCGCATTTGGAAGCGTGTACTTTGGCCCCACACAGCTCCCCCAGTATCACATGCTTGACAAGAAACGAAACAAGTTGATTACCCACGAGTATATCAGCCAGATGCATAACTATACCGATTACATTTTCAATTACAATCAGTCTGCTCACTCAAGTGAAAAGGGAAACAACGGCACGATTATGACGAATGATGGGAGAGTGGCTGCGTATTACACCCCTGTGTTCAACCGCTACGGACCGGGCCATTTAACTCTCTACGATCACATTGGCTTGCACTATCTTGATACGGTTATTGGCCTACAATCTCAGACCTTGCTGAATCATCACTGCAATGGCAAGTTCATCAAGCCTGAAAGCGTTCCTCACGAGACTACTTGCTGCATTCCCTACCAGCAGCCTACCAGCACCCACAAGTTCATGACCTTCTTGGTTCTTGGTCTGGGTCTTGTTATGACGCTGCTAGTGCTTGTTCCTGAGCGTATGGAATCGCTGACCCTCCAGTCTACCGTTTCAATCATTGTCATGACCGTACTAGCTGCCCTCTATGCATATTTGTGTGACCGAACTCACCAAGCTAACAAGCAGTACAACATTCTATCCTGGTACGAGTTTTTCGCTCTTGCGCAGTTGTTTCTTGTGGTAATTGCGTTTTCTCTTAACCGGGCTCGTTCTGTTTCTGCCGCTCAAACGATGTTCCTCAGCAACCCTACTCTTACTGGGGAATGGAAAGGATTAGCAATAGGTTTGTGGCTACTGACTAAACTAACTGGCCTAGCTAGAGAGCACTTTCAAGGCGAGGTGTTCTGCCGCATTTTGGAGGCTTCGTTGATCTATTCCGAGACCTACGAATTTGCCGTTGCTACTATGTCTGGCCAAGTGAGTGCTCTGCGATTTAGTTCCCGTCTCTTGCGCATCAACGTGTTTGCAGTGCTCCTTGCCTGGACACTTGACACGAGCTACTATTTCTACTCTTTGCCCGCCAAACTCTCATTCTGGTACGTTTTTGTGTTCATCGGGTACGGAGTCCTGAGCGGTGCGGGAATTTCAGCCCTCCTGGCCCGTGTTACGCGTCGCGAAGTTAGCGCCGTTGGTCCCAACTTCATGCACGACTCAGTTAAGTTGTTGGTCCTGACCCTTGCATTTGGCTTTGGTGTCCTCGTTTTTTGGACGCCTTTCAGCGAGAACGTGCTTAAGTACAATGTTGATCTGAAAGACGAGTTCTGGGTGGGTGTGGCAGCGGTTGCTTCGAGCGTGGCTGTGACCAACGGGCCCCTGATCTCTGCAGCGGCAGTGCAGGTACAAAGCAAGTACTTTCGCTTGGTCTCAACTGCGGTCGCTGGTGTGATCGGCGTGGCTCTTGTCAATCTATGTTTCTTCTCCGGTGCGTTTGTATCCCCCGAACAATACCATCGCGTTGTGCACCAGATCTGCACGCTAGGCTTTGTTTTTGTTTTCATCACCTTCCGGTCGTGTTTGCTCGGCACGGCCAAGGACTCGTTCTTATACTCGGCGTTTCTTGAACTTTTAGGTAGTTGCTGGCTGGAAATGCTTGTGCTCAGCTACCATGCATACTTGGCAGGAGATGGTACTCTACGCCTGTACTTACTGACAACAGGCACAACTGATGATGCGCCTTTCGACCTCAACATGCGGAGGGTTGCCAACTTTGTTTTCTTGACTGCACTATTCATCCTGCTGAGTCGGCGCATTGCAGGTGCCTGGGAGACTCTGGACGGCCTTTATTATAGCGCTCCAAGAGCCTTGCGCTCTGTACCGCTAGCGGCGCAGCCAGCGAGTTCTGAAAACCTGTCTCCTTATGCCCTAGAGCTATACGAGCTGGAAGATCAGGAAAATGAGAACAGCGTATTCGAGAAGGAAGACAATATGGTGGCGGTGCTAGCCAAGGAAAGTCAGAGTTTGAGCAGCAGCGAATCGAGCGACGCGGGCTCTGGCGTCACATCAAATGACGGTGTGAAAAAGGAGAAGGTTTGAATCAACTAATGATTGCGATCTCATGATGGTTTCATGATGAAGACTACGAACTAAAGAGCACTACAAGCTTCTCTTGCATCCAAGTAGGTGTGCTAGAAAACACACGTTATTTTTCATACCCGCCAGCTGCCATCTACTTGACTAAACGAAAATGGGATTATTGCCATTTGAGCATGCCAAGGCACAACATCATGAAGAATAACTGAATAGAATCAAAAGAGGCCAACAACTAATATCAGAATAGTCATATATTGAAAATTTCAAACATTGTAAAATAGTACGCATGACACAACAACTGGAAGCTTGGTTGTGACGAGTTAATGAGTGTTCGGGTGAACGAAGGATTTTGGCACTACTTCTTTTATATAGATGAAGCAGAAGAAATTAAATGTAATATAAAGAACGAAGTACTCCATTTAAGTAACAATAAAAGGAAATATATGTATAATCAACACTATACTATTTTCAATGGCCATCGCTGAGCACTTGGCCTCGGCATTTGGTAAGTAGGCGATTGGCAATTGATATTTATAACTTGGCGCTGGGCACTGGGCACTGGGCATTAATATTACGCACATACTGCGGTAAGCGAACACATGTTAGGTCGCTTGTAGTACACGTACTAGCACGATCAGTAGTATTTTTCAAGTGTAAATTTGTAGGCACCGTTTTTGGAGCAGATTTGAAGAAGTTTGTTGTATCGAAATGAAATCTTAAGATAGTTTATGGGGAATAACTTTTTTCCACGATATTTTTGATATTTTTGATATTTTTGATATTTTTTATTTATTTATTATTTTTTGACATTCAACAATTAACGACGTTTGAGCCATTGATGCTTGGAAGTGGTAGCTCTTTCAGGCCGGACATACATTTAGAGACGGCTTTCAAATAGATAACAGAGTCCTCAAAAGTAGTCAAGATTCCACCAATTGTACAGTTACATAGGAACTATTCTAAAAAAGCGCCAAAGCTTGAGTTGCACATGTATTATTATACACTTACATGAAAAGTCTAGATCTTGATATTGACTCGTGTTTTTTCCTGCTATGAGCACAAATACAGGCTCAAGATCCAAGACTCATCATAGCCCTGACGTGGACTTTCATAGTTATAAAGATTGAATAGATTGTCCTGCTCACAAAAAAATAAACGTCAAGCTTGCGAACCTATTAAACTCAATTAGAGTGGGCTAAAGTGTTACCGAGATGCCAGTCTACGCTTCGCTATGATACAGTTCAGACAGTTAATAAGAAAAACACGAAAACACGAAAACAAATCAGTTTTTCCAAACGCATTTAGTAGATAAAACAATGAAAATAATCGTGACTCTAAAGCAATCATTGAAATAACCAATACTGCTATTGCAATCGCAAACAACTTCACGCAAAATCAAATATACTTGAACATCATACATGCAAGCCTTAAAATTATACTACGCACTACTTTTGTTTTTTTCTTCTTTCTATCTATACATCAAACTATTTGGAATTATTGCCAGATACATTCACCGGTTGTGTGTTGCGAAAAAATTGAAACCCTACAAGGTTACCATTAACGGGTCTGTTTCCTTTTTTCCAAGCTGCCTTTGCGCTTTCAAGAAACCGTTTACTCGGACTAAAGTTCGTAGCTGAAGACAATATATCTGGAGATGACGCCAATGTGGAACTTGAAAACTGACTTAGCTGGTCAATGTCTTGATTTTTGGCTGGTATTGAGTGCTGGCTTGCGTAAAGAGTGTCTCTGGTAGAAGTTGATGAAAGAGAGCCTGAACGCTCTGTGTTTTGAAGAGGTGAAACCACATTGGAATGAGCAAAACGCTTTCGGGGAGCTGCAAAATAGCTTGATCGGGGCGTAGAAACGTAGTACATTGCAACTTGTTGTGTGTTTAAAGTGGTGATTGCTCTTCAGAACTGGATATACTCTTGGAAGAGATTGAACGAGATTGAATAAGTGGGATATAACAGCAGAGAGAGACATTCAGGGCCTTTTATATTCCTTGAAGACGACCTCATGTATGTGTGATTCATTTATTCGTTGAGGCATAATTTGTAATTGTGGTTGTTTTGCGATTGAATCAAGCTAGTTTGAGCTCTAAATTTTGGGTTGGTCGTATGAGTTTGTCGGTCAACGACTGGTATTGCCGATACTGGTATAGCTTGCCGAACTTGGGGCAAGCACGGCTGTGACTAACTTTTAGATTTGTAATGTGGGAGCTCTGTATCTCATCTCACCAGCCTTCTAAAACGGCTCTTCATCTCGGCTTATGTTGCATTTTGCTTGCGAGATATCTGATATCTATTGCGTATTAACACATTGAGCTGTTCTTCTGACAAACAAACATTGTCAAGAGGGCTTCGAAGAACCCAGTTTCAAGTATACAGTGTTCTCAACACTAAGCCGTATGAAAACATGAGAATTGCACACATGGCTCACAAAAAGCAACAATCAGTATGCAATTGTTGAACGATCGATTTTGATTACAAGATCTGTTACGGTACAAGAGCCAGAGCCCATCATAATTGCAATATGAGATGATGATCGCGACTTAAATTTGATTTGTCACACTGCGATGGCCACCTCAAAAATAATTTACGAGCAAGCAAGCATTCGGGAGAAGGGTTTCGCCAGTATAAGCTTAGAAACCCAACAATACAGTATTGTAACCATAAGCACCACTAATTACAGCTTACACTAGTACCGGTATTCCCTGATGAAATCAAACTGCAAACAACAAAAAGAAATTGATTTAACCCAGGATCGAACTGGGGACGTTCTGCGTGTTAAGCAGATGCCATAACCAACTAGACCATCAAACCAACTTATTGAAAGGTAGACTTTTAGAATTGATGGAAACATTGGCACTATAAAAACTTCTTGACCTATTGTTGTTTTGCGATCTAAGGTTTTTCAGTGCTTCACCTGTATAGCTTCACAAAATACCAGTACATGTAATTTTGAGCACTCTGAAGCCTTCTATAGAGTGATCTTGTACCAATAATACTTTGAAATCTTAAATACATTGTCTTTATCATGTGGAATTCTCGGTTTTGCTTACTAGCTGCTCCATTTCTTCCATTGCGTCCAGCAGGGTATCGCGGTGAACGTTGTCGAAAGCTCCTTTGATATCGATTGCTAGTATTGTGGTAATGAATTTCTCAGCACGGTTGTTCTCAATGTCGTAGGACAACTTTGTTAGGGCGTCAGTAGCTGAATAGCCATGTCTTCCTCCGAATTGTTCTGCCGGAAGCATGGGTTCAAC